>SRLM01002896.1:0-94126 GCA_015708895.1 Populus ilicifolia
TCCCTGTGGTTCGACCCCGGTCTTGCCGGGTTATTTACTACTTTGACACTCCTGCACTTGGGAGAAGACATCAATCTCTTTGTCGTGTCACCTACATATCAATGGTACTTGCATAGAAGATACCATAAAAGATCAGATTCGTTGAGGTAGCAATATTAAAAGGTAAACACATGCACTATTACATACATAAAAAAAATCTTTGTACTAAATTTATTATATTAGCGGTTGTAACTCTTGTCTAAGATAACCTTGCATATATTGTTTTCAACATAACAAAATAGATTAAATTGCACTATAAGTTCAAAACTTGTTACTATAACGCATAGGCTGAAAAAAAAAGACACTTAAAAATATTTTAAAACACATGAGGGCTCATTTGAAATGTTACCTAGATTTTTTGTGGCTTTACAAGAATAGAATCCTGGAACAATTGTTAAGTGGAAACATAATGAATAGCTTTATAGTAAAACAATTATGTTTGGTAGTGTTTTATAGGCATTTAATCCTGCAATTGAAGGGTTCAAGTCTTGTAGGCTAACTATTAGTGTGAATGGCACCTATCTGTATGGAAGGTCAACGAAAAGTTGTTGGTTAAAGTTATTTTTGATGCAAACAATTGAATTTTTCTTTTGGCGTATACACTAGTTGACAAAGAAAATAATGTCAAATGGAGCTGGTTTTTACGACTCATTCAACATCACATTACAGGTGACCATTGTGGTGTATGCATTATATCAAATAGGTACGCTGGTATTAAGCATGAAATGATAGCAATTTGGCCTGAACATATTAGATATCATTGATATTGTGTTAGACACCTCGCAAGCAACTTCAATCACAAATTCAAAGATTTGTTAGCCAAAAAAGAATTGATTGGGATGTGTTATAAATCTTTGAAGCACAAACTTAATGAATGGTTTGATCATATGGTTAATAGTCATTCAGAATGAAAAGAATGGTTTGAGTAGGAACTAAAAAAAAAGATGGGTACTTTCTTATGATAAGGGTCATCTATATGAAAATATGACAACAAACCTTTCTGAATCTTTTAATCATATTTTGAAAGGTTCATATACTTTACATGTTTCTACTTTAGTCCAATTGATAGTTGTTAGGACTAATGTCTATTTTGATAAGTAAAAAGATTATGCATATGATTATATTGCACAAGCAAAATTATAGCCTCTTGTTGTTCAGCTGGAATTGGATGCCAACATACTTAGATATATATCATACTACAATACTTTTCAATATTGATAATGACACTTTTCAGGTTCACACCCTTTATAAACTAGGCGTAAAAAAAAAGATGGATAGTTAAGTTAATGAATAAAACATGCTCCCATGATAAATGAAAGAGTTGTCATCGACCTTGTTTTTATATTCTTACACGTTGTGTAGAAAGACATCATGATATTACCTAATTTATTTATTTATTAGTATTATAGTGTTCAAATGTATAAGAACACATGCAGGCCTCCATTCAATCCTTTCTTGATGAAGTAAAGTGGAATGAGTATAATGGTCCTCGAGCATACCTGAAACATTCAAGATGGAAAACCGGTTGGAGTCAACAAAAGTCCCCTTGATTGCATAATAAGATGAATGCAAGAGAGGGCATTTGCAATATAGATGTGGCATATGTGGTCAAACAGGTCATAACAAAAAAAACTTGTAAATACAAATAATGTATGTAATAAATTAGATAATTACAAGTCCTTTTATTATTATTTGTAATTTAATTTTAATTGTTTATTTATAATATTTATTTTCTAATTTTGAATTAAATTTTTTATTTTATAAGTACACTTGTTTAGGATATCTCATATATGAGGCGTGTCATCTTTATCTTCTCGTAGAGTTCCTTAGTACATGGATCCTGGACCAATTGATCCATTTATCCTATGGTTGGAAGAGTCACATTATTGTGCTGATCCATCAAAGGTCATAGGAATGAGAATGTATGTTTTTTTTTTCTCATTTGACAAAGATGATCAATTATTGTGCTAATTCATGTTAACACATCAAATTTTTAATACATGTTAAAACATCAAACTTTTAATACATGTTAATGTAACATCAGACTTTTTTCTTTTATTATGGATAATTTAGGTAAAATTTATTGCAAATTTCATAAGTTGATGTTGTTTCCAAATCCAATGATTCCATACATCATATAGATGGGTTTTTATTACATCACATGTTTATAACATATAAAGAAAGATCATGATTTATTCATGACACTCATTGAGAGATAGAGACGGGAGATTCATATGTTCTACCTTTGTGTCGACGAGATGACACCTATATTATATGACATTGTTGTTCTACTTGGCTTGCTTATAGATGGGTGAGCATGTATTGTCGTGAGTATCCAGAATAAGATAACTTTATACGAGTGTGCATTTCGACAAGCACCCTCCTTCTAAAATGTTCAAGGGGAACAATTTATATCTAATATATATTTAGAAAAACTTTTTTGATTTACCCAATAACTATGATAACAAGATCCTAAAATGGTATGTTAATGCATACTAATAGTTTAATTATCATAGTCAATTATCTATATTTTAATTTGAATTCGATGTTTTATTGTGCAAGTATAATAGAGCATACATATTTCATATATTTAACAATATACTTTTCACGGATCTCCATGGGATGCATATGTTCTTATTCCATCTACCATTGTTGGTGATTGCCAGTCCAATCCATTCAACTATATAGTTAGGATTTAGGTATCCTTACATGTTTGTATAAGCATATGTGTCAAGCTAGTTTTGAGAAATAAAAACAAGTTGGAGGATGTTTATTGCTTTAACAAGTAAAATAAATGTAATAAGTTTGTTATTTTTTTATTATATTTTTTTATAATTGAGTTGGTTACTAGTTGTTGTATGTTTTTTTATACATAAAACTATGGTCATTGGAGGATTTACACTTGTGGTAGCCACGAATTAAGTTTACACATATTATATCTATCTCGGTTTTCAACGTTGATGTACAACTTTCATTAGGATATATGTAATATGTTACCATCCATATATATATATATATATATATATATATATATATATATATTATGTTTTTTAGATTAAGAATATTTTTCATGGAAACCTTATTTAATAAATTTCATTGGTTATTTATTAACAAATGGTGTAGAAGTAGATATTTTAAACATAATTCAACCCGTGTTTTGTCATTTTATCATAGTCCATACCAAAATATTGTTCAGTAATTGGGTTATATCTGGAGCTGTATATCTCATATTTAAGTCTACTTTATATAGATTGAGAGGTAACACATAGGCGTACAACTTTTATATGAAGCCCAAGATTTAAAAATATCATTTTCAAGTCCAAATTGTGTCAACAACAAAGAAATCTGAATCTATCCTATAGCCCGAATACTGTTCAGTATTTGGCTCATATCTGGAGTTTTAGAAGTTCAAATAACCTTTATTTTTTTTCTAGAAAGTTGAGATAATTTTCTATAACTTTTATGTTTTCAAGTGGTTTCAATTTTGACGTTATCAATGACGTTTTGGGCAGATAAAAGAACATAAGGATTGTCACTAAGTCAAGAGTTGGTCACCCACTCATCAATTAGTCATCAAATCAATAGTTTTTAATTTTGGCTTATAAAAGAAGGCATTTGTCATACATTTAGACATCTTGGTTTCCAGATCAAGATCATACTCTTGCTTTCTCTCTTTGTATTTTTGTAATGCTTAAGTTTTGCTTTCATTAATATCAAGTTCATACCTTTCATTTTCTTTCCTTTACTTATTTATCTTTTATCTTATTTATGTTCTTATTTTATTTATTTATTTTTCTTTCTTTCATTATGCTTAGTTAAGTTTATTATGTTCAAGTGAAAATATTACATTAATGGTGTAAGAATAAGTATAGTTTAACCTTAACATGGACCTTAATATTTGTACTAACATGTTTTGTATTTGTTATCTTGTTCACTTTTAATACTTTGCTTGTTAAATGGTTTATCTAGATTTATATTATATAACACTTGGTACAACAAATACTTGACACTCTCATAACTCATATTGTATGGTATAATCAACACTTGAGTTATAAAAGTAACTTGATTTGTTGTTAACATAAGTAAGAATCATGAATGCCTGGCAAGATTTACAAGTATTAAGCATTAATTGAATAAAATAACTAATGTAATCATGTTAACAATTTGTAATATGATTGGAAGCTCGTTTATGTGTGGTTTTCAATTGAATAATAAGAGTTTATACTATACTTGTTTGGCATACCATTAGTTGATCCTCTAACCTTGAAATTTGTTGTTATTATTATTTAATACTTATGTTAATCTTTCATCTCAAAGTTCTTATCAACAGCTTCTTTATTATTATTATTATTATTACTACTACTACTACTATTGCTATTGCTACTATTGCTGTTATTGTTGTTGTTGTTGTATTATTATTATCTATAATTTATACAATTAACCTCCCTATGATTCAATATTGGTCTTGCCGGGTTATTTATTACTTCGACACTCCTGCACTTAAAAAAAGATATTAATCTTTTGGTTGTGTCGGTAACTATTAAAAAATTATTGCATAGGCTGATGTTGAATTTTTTTATATTTATAAATGTTAGGAGATAATTTTTCATGGGTTGATATTGGTAAATGATGAAAAATAATTACATTATTGATGTTTTAATAGGTCATATGAAATCCTTATTCAGCAAATGATATGACAACTACTCTTGTTATATGCACATCGACTATGAAATTATGAACATCAGTTGTTCCCTTTATATTTTTTTAGCTTGATGAGTTGTAAAACCCGAACCTTGTAATGCAACAATTTAGCTTTAAGTAAAACATCTTGTCTAATAAAGATACAAGTGATCAATTGTATTCTATTAGTTGTTCGGATAAGCATATTGATTACAATTAGATGCTTCACCACCTCCAGTAAATATTGATGTGGGATGCACTAAGAAATTTTATGTTTAGAGAAGTGCATCTTGTAATTTCTAAAGAAAAATACATGGGTTAGTACCTAAATGTAACACGTCGAATCATTACACCTAACCCAAAGCAAGTTCTTCCACTTGAAGAGATAGAGTATGAACCCATGCATGTTAAGTTCAAAATGCTAAAAGTATTTGTTACTTTTTTATAGGCTTTGACAAAATCATTGTATTTTATTTATGAATTAATAATTTTTATTTGCTAGGTTGGACAGTTGCTACATGATGGTCAACATGATGCGGTTGATCTTTGTGATATTGATGATGATGATGATAAATAGTTAAGTTGACGAGTAAAACATGCTCCCATGATAAATGAAAAAGTTGTCATCAACCTTGTTCTTATGTTCTTACATTTTATGTAGAAAGACATCATGATATTAACTAATTTATTTATTAGTATTATAGTGTTTAAATATATAAGAACACATATAGGCCTCCATTCAATCCTTTTTTTAATGAAATAAAGTGGAATGAGTATAATAGTCTTCAAGCATACTTGGAACCTTCAAGATGAAAAATCAAATGGAGTCAATAAAAGTCACCTTGATTGTATAATGAGATGAACGTAAGAAAGGGTATTTGCAACATAAATGTGGCATATATGGTGAGATAGGTCATAACAAAAAAAAAACTTATGAATACAAATAATATATGTAATAAATTAGATAATTACATATCCATTTATTATTATTATTTGTAATTTAATTTTAATTGTTTATTTATAATATTTATTTTCTAATTTTGAATTAAATTTTGTATTTTATAAATACATTTGGTTAGGATGTCTTATATACGAGGTGCATCATCTTTATCTTCTCATAGAGTTTCTTAGTACATGAATCCTAGACCAATTAATCCATTTATTCTATGGTTGGAGGAGTCATAAAAAACAAAGGTCATAGGAATAGGAATGTGTGTTTTTTTTTTCTTATTTGACAAAGATGATCAATTATTGTGTTAATTCATGTTAACACATCAAATTTTTAATTCATGTTAATACATTAGACTTTTTTCTTTTATTATGGAGGATTTAGGTAAAATTTATAGCAAATTTCATAAGTTAATGTCATTTTCAAATCTAGTGATTCCATACATCATGCAAATGAGCTTTTATTACATCACATGTTTGTAGTATATAAAGATGGATCATGATTTACTCATGACACTCATTGAGAGATAGAGATAGGAGACTCATACGTTCCACCTTTATGTCAACAAGATGACACCTACATTATAAAACATTGTTGTTCTACTTGGCTTGCTTATAGATGAGTGAGCATGTATTGTCCTAGGTATGTAGAATAAGATAACTTTATACGAGTATGCATTTCAAAAAGCACCCTCCTCCCTGGAATGTTTAAAAGGAACAATTTATATATGAGATGGATTTGGAAAAACTTTTCTAATTTACCCGATAATTATGATGACAAGATCCTAAAATGATATGTTAATGCATACTAATAGTTTAATTATCATAGTCAATTGTTTATATTTTGATTTGAATTCGATGTTTTATTGTGATACTTGATATATTTGACAATATATTTTTCGTGGATCTCAATGGGATACATGTGTTCTTATTCTACTTACCATTGTTGATGATTTTGGGTCCAATCCATTCAACTATATAGTTGGGATTTAGGTGTCCTTACATGTTTGTATAAGCATTTGTGTCAAGCTAATTTTGGGAAATTAAAGCAAGTTGGACGAAGTTTATTGCTTTAACAAGTAAAATAAATGTAATAAGTTTGTTATTTTTATATTATATTTTTTTTTATAATTGAGTTGGTTACTAGTTATTGTATGTTTTTTTGTACATAAAGTTATGATCATTAGAGAATTTACACTTGGGGTAGCCACAAATTAAGTTTACACATATTAGATCTATCTAGGTTTTGAAGGTTGATATACAACTTTATTAGGATATATGTAATATGTTACTAAATGTATAAGTTATGTTGTTTAGATTAAGAATATTAGTCATGGAAATCTTATTTAATAAATTTCATTGGTTATTTATTAACAGATGGTACAAAATAGATATTTTAAACATAATTCAACCCATGTTTTGTCATTTTATCATTGTGAGTTAAATAAACGACAATCAAATTAAGTATATGGGTAAATTATGAGAGTAAAATAATTATGTGTGTTATTGTTGGTAAATTATGAGAATTAATTATTTGTGTTGATATTTGATTTTTTAAATATTGGTAAATTAGTTAAAAAAATTATGTGTGTCGATGTTGGTAAATAATGAGAATTAATTACTTGCATTAATGTTTGATTTTTTAGATATTGGTAACTATTAGAAAATTATTGTATAGGCTAATGTTCAATTTATATATATATATATATATTTATAAATGTTAGGAGATAATTTTTCATGGGTTGATATTGGTAAATGATGAGAAATAATTGCATTATTGATGTTTCAATAGGTCATGTGGAATCATTATTCAGCAAATGATATCGCAGCTACTCTTGTTATATGCATATCGACTATTAATTTATGGACATCAGTTGTCCCCCTCGTATTTTTTTAGGTTGTTGAGTTGTAATATTTGGACCTTGTAATGCAATAATTTAGCTTTATGTAAAACATCTTGTCTGATAAAGATACAAGTGATCAATTGCATTCTATTGGTCATTCGAGTAAGTATGTTGATTACAATTAGATGCTTCACCGTCTCCAGGAAATATTGATGTGGGATGCACAAAGAAATTTCATATTTAGAGAGGTGTATCTTGTAATTTCTAAAGAGAAATGCATGGGTTAATACCTATGTGTAACATGTTAAATCATTACACCTAACCCAAAGCAAGTTCTTTCATACAAAGAGATAGAATATGAACCACATGCACATCAGGTTCAAAATGCTAACAGTATTTTTTACTTTTTTATAAGCTTTGATAAAATTATTGTATTTTATTTATGGATTAATAATTTTTATTTACTAGGTTGGACAGTTGCTACATGATGGTCAACATGATATTGTTGATCTTTGTGATATAGATGATGATGATGATAGACTTGCTTGCTATTATATATCTTCTTGGTTCGAGACACGTCGTAGTATACTTGACCTATTATGAAACACATTAAGCTCATATAATATTGTTTTGGAGGATGAGACCACACAGATAAGTGGAAATCATGCTATTAATGAGGTTGGTTCATCCACTTGTTGTCGCAAAAGGTATAAATAACATTAGATGTATTATTATGTTGTATTATTTTTCTAGTTAATAATTATGTTTATTATTACTAGTTTTGTAATATTGTTTTTGCTAATTGTCATGTTGATTTTAAAGTTATCTTACATATTATACATTTTCATACTTGATTTATACAAGCATGATTTAATATCAACAAAAATACAAAAAAAAAAACACATGTGAACATGTTGTTCAAAAATTCAAATCATTCATTAACATCTTAAAAAATACACAAATAAAAACAATGTTTAAAAAATACATGTATTAATTTGGAATTATAATTAAAATATCACATTTTAAATTATGAGTTTGAGGTTTGATAATTTATTGTCTTATTTGGCTTTTGGTTGTAATGGTTTAGACTTGGTTTTGTGTTGAAATTCGATTTAGGACATAACTGTTATTTTTATTACTAGTTATTTAGTGGTTGTTTGATAAAATGTTAATAGTAATATTACCATACCATTAGTTGTTATTAATAAAATTATATTTTTTGATAATAGCTGAGTCAAAACTATATTATTTATCAAATATTTTTTATATTATTTTTCAAAAAAATTTATCAAACGATGCCAATTTCTAGTTTGTAGTTTGATAAAAATCATTCTTTAGGTGTGTTTAGAATTTAAGTAGTGGTAACGATTTAAAATATTTTTTGTTTGGAAATATATTAAAATAAAAAAATTTTATTTTAAAAAATTATTTTTAACAATAACATATCAACTATTTAAAAACATAAAAAAATTATTAAAAAACACAATTTTCACTGCATTTCCAAATAAAACCTTCGTTGAGACATTAACATGGGTCTCGAAATCAAGACAATTTACAAAATGCTGTGATATTCATACAAAAATAATAAAGTTTAGTGGCTGGAAAGGAAAAAAAAAAAGAAAGAAAAAAGAAGCAACGTGCATTATTATTACTATACACAATAAATTGTCCTTTGCACCACAGTAGAATAAGAGCTGTTTTAATTTAGGATACTCATTAAGTTATTGACATTAATGGTAGATAAATGCTGTTTTAATAAAGGAATTTTGATAAAATGTTTGAAATTCAGAATTGCTTGTCCGAAGAAGCAATATCTCATATTAATGAAGGCAAAATCACAAAGCTTAGCCATCTTTCTCCCAAAATCAAAATTCTTCTTTATTTTCACTGTACATCACATAACACTCCCAGTAATTATGGTGGGGGTTCCTTTGTTTTGTCTTATTATTTACCAATATAGAGATATTAAATATGAAAGAATTTCATGAAATATTACGAGATATTAGCATGGACAAAGCATTTTTACTGTACATCTTGAGTGCAGATACTGGGGGTTGCACTAGGCTCTTTTGTTTATTTTTTTCAGCTATTCATTTAGCGCATTTTCAAAGATTTCTACATTTTTTTTTTAATTTTTCTTTTTGGTCTATTTAGTTTATAATTATTATATTTTAGTTTAAAACTTTATTTTATTTATTTTTAGCCCCCGATTTTGCAAGACAAGAAAGAAAATTGATGCAAAATGATGTGCGTGTGTGAGAGAAAAACTTATTCATTAGCCATGTTTTAGCTACAAAAAATGATGTTATTGGTGTTAATGAAATCTATTCAATGATACGAGTTCCATTAAAATCATTTTAAGCACCTATTTTGTCTGAGAAGATAGATTGGATTGGAGAATTTTCTTTTCAATCTATGTTTTTTTGATCAATTTAATTTTTTTTTGAGTTGATAAGTTGATTTATTAAGGTACTTAAAATTGTTTTGAGTGTTTTCTGATGAAAACATATTTTTTTAAAATAATTTTTTAAGTAAAAAAAATTCTAGGACTATTTTCCTACCACATCTCCTATACCCAGAATCTTGACAGGCAAACAATGTGTTTCACCTTTTTTTTTATTAGACTACGAGTTTACATCCGATCCTTCTAATTTTATTTTATTTTATTTAGATTTTATATGGTAAAAAAAATAGTAGTATATTTTAATTATTATTTAATTTTATCATGATTCTTAAATAATATTATATGTTTTCATGGGAATGTTAACATTTTGTTTTCAAATATTATGTACATGACATGAACAGAAAAAAGAGGCTTGTGAATAGTTAATTAAAATAATTTTTATGATTTAAAAAAATTGTAACAGATTTTTGACAAATTTTATATTATTTATTATTGGAAAATAGTGCTTGCAATTAAAAAAATATTTTTTTAAACAATATGCATTAGTGAGAAAATGAAGCTTAAATTGAAGAAATATGTTTTATCCTATTTACGGGATTTAAAAAATACATAATTTCATTATCACTTTCTTTGGTTAAAAACATGCTCCTCGTAAAAAAAATTCATGATATTGTTTATAAGAGAATTATGACTTTCTCACAATGATATTATTGATTGTTTTATGGATAATTATATATGAGTTTCATGTGCAGAATTTTTATAATATTTTTTTCATTAATATTAAACAAGAATATAATATGTTTTTTCTTGATTTTTTCATTATAAAATGTTAGGATAACTTTTTCATATTTATTGTTCTTAATTTTTATGTAGTTGAGAAGAGATCTCCGATCTATAATGCTTATTTAAATTAAAGTTTATTTTCATGATTATAACAAAATTATTAAACCTAACTAAAGTCATACCATATATTATAGTTTAGACATGTTTACCTGTTTGATTTAGTCAATAAAAAATATTATTGTTTTAATATTATGTTATTAAAAGGGGAAAAAAAAGAGTTGAGTTTTTATCTGCTGATTTATAGATTGACCTGTTAAGTAACTTGACCGCGTGATCAATTTACCACGTCACCATGATAACTTACCAGGTGTGACGAGTGACACAGCTCCTTGTAACTAACTAGTTTTTGTCATTTTATTTTATTCGGTTTAATTTTCGTTTTACAATTCGTTCAATTCTCAAACGGAACCAAAGTCGAAATACCGAACGGAATCAAACTATCCGGTTTGGTTTTCCAATTCCAAACCAAAAAGTTCTCACTACTGCGCTGGATTGCCAATGTCACCTTCCCAAACAATCCCTAATCCAGCACTTTGTTTCAAAATTTCAAAAAGAATCCACCTATTAAAAGCTACCAACCCACCTGTCCTCTTCCATGCCCCCACCCTCTTCAAAATATATGTTCCCAACGTTCCATAACCTTATTATTACTTTCATAATCTAAAAGGGAAAATAAAAAAAATTATAATCCATTAAAAAAAACTATACTATGGACCGGCTGATCCAGTAGATTATTTTTTAATTCTTTTTAAATATATTATTTCAATTAATTAATTCAGACGAACCTAAATTAACGTAATCCATAATTAAGGCTTTGGAGAATAAATGGAGAAGATGTGGGAGAGAATGATAGGTTGACCAGCACTTAAGCATCCACCAGGCCAAGGAACAGAATGTGGTGCGCCCTGTGCAGACAGCATTCCACGACGACCTGTCCCTCATTTTTAAAATTACCTAACTACAAATAAGTCCGAAATACTTGTTCTCATTGATAGATCAGTCCTCCACTTTTAAGATCTTGCTAAATGATCCCTGTTTTTTCCCTTGGTAACGATTTCACACCCCCGTCGCTCCCCGTCTCATAAAATTGAAATCATTAATTTCACTCCTTTGAATAAATATTCAGATTTATATTTTAAAGTACATGACCTAGAAAAAGGTCAATAGAATAATTTATTTATGAATTGAAAAATAAGTAATATTTACCTTTTATCCTCAAATAGATTATTGTACATGTAAGTATACATTGCATAATTGTATAAATATATACCCGTGCGTAAATTTATCTAAAACTATAAAACAAAAAATAAAAAATGTATTTTTTTAATTTTTTCTTGATAATCTTTTATATTATATAATTTGTAAAAAAAATCATAAATTTAAAATGCAGTTATATTTCAACAATTAATTTATTTTCTTTTTTATTTTACTATCTTCTTATAAAATTTTAAAGTGTTTTAGAATTATTCACTGATTAGTAGTCGTTTTTAAGTCAAATGGTATTTTTAATTATCATCCACGTTGAAATTTTATATATTTAGACTTGATATTTTTTATTATATTATCTAATTTATTTGATTTTTTTTTACTTGTATAAAAGTTTTAGTGGAGGTTCATTCCATGAATAAGGATAAATTAAAGGTGATTTGATGAATAAAAATCCTAAATAATATAGCAGAATAG
Organism: Populus ilicifolia; assembly: GCA_015708895.1. Taxonomy (NCBI): domain Eukaryota; kingdom Viridiplantae; phylum Streptophyta; class Magnoliopsida; order Malpighiales; family Salicaceae; genus Populus; species Populus ilicifolia. Next base: position 12,442 of record SRLM01002896.1, read on the forward strand.
CAAAATTATGTGTGTGTATATCTAACAAAAACAACCTTTTTTATATATATAAACCAAGATTTCGAACTGAGTTGTTACTGACTATATAAGTTAGGGACTGTTTTATAATCACCCGTTTAAAACTCGATTTCCACCCTTCCACTTTCTCAGAACGTGTGTCCTTTTCATCAACTGATGAGCAAGACTCTTGTTTTGTTTAAAAATAATTGCATGTTCTCCTCTCCGTTTACTTGAGAGAAAAAAAATAATTGAAAAAAAAAAAAAAAACTGCGCCTCCGTCTCCTTTCTCTTCCAGCCTTCAAAACTTTCAGACAAATTCCAGTCCGGTCCGGTCCGGTCCGGTGCATGTAAATACAGTTAGGGTTTTTGTTACTCTCCCTCTGTTGTAATATTATTTAGTAAAGTTCAATTTAGCACCGACAAGATAAGACAACAGCAATGAGTCACCATCTAGTGAAGTTATTGAGTCGACTCACTTTGATTCAGACTCTAATGGCTGTCTTTATTCTTTACCTTCTATTCATGACCCTTCAAGTCCCTCTTGTTCTCAAAACCGCCCTTCTTTACGCTTCTGACGGCTCTCTCAGCGATGCCTTACCCAGGCCTCTATATTTGGCGGATTCTGTTCGGGTCGAACCGAGAAGGATAATGAGAGAGACCCGAGCAGTCTCGGGTCTTTTCTTCAACGACACCGTCTTCGATGCCATTGACACTGCCAGTGACGAGTTCTCTGTGCTCCACAAGGCTGCAAGACAGGCGTGGGTTGTTGGTAAGAAACTATGGGAAGAGGTGGAGTCGGGTAAAATCCGAGCCGACTTGAATAAAGGCAACACCACTGAACAAAAGTGTCCAAACTCGATTGTTTTATCGGAGTCCGAGTTCGGGGCTCGGAACTGGATCGTGGAGCTGCCGTGCGGGTTGACATTAGGGTCCCACATAACGGTGGTGGGGAAGCCGAGGTGGGCTCACCCGGAGCGAGACCCGAAAATAGCTTCGGTGAAGGAAGGGGAGGAGGCACTGATGGTGTCACAGTTCATGATGGAGCTTCAGGGATTGAAGACCGTTGATGGAGAGGACCCACCTAGGATTTTGCATTTCAATCCCAGATTGAAAGGTGATTGGAGTGGGAAACCAGTGATAGAGCAGAATACTTGTTATCGAATGCAGTGGGGCAACGCTTTGAGGTGTGAGGGCTGGAGTTCTAGAGCTGATGAGGAAACTGGTATCTCATTTTTTGGTTTTTTATGCATGCTCGCTTTGTTGATATCATATTGTAAAGTTTTATTTCTCTGAGTTGATTGAAAAACTGTTTTCTATGTTGATTGCGATTTTGTTGTGGGTGGATTTGATGAATTAGTAATGTGGCTTTCATGGTTGATTTATGTGGAAATTATAATTCAACTTGGAACTCGATACATTGGTTCTCAGGGGACTTCGTAAAATTACCTGAAAGTTTGTACATGTGCCCATTCTTTTGATACCTGTTGCCACGGGATCTGGCTTGCATCTCCTTTATTTTGTTTTGTCCTGTCTGAAAATATTACCTGCATTATTCATAATGATAGGATGATTTTAAGGATTTTTTAAGCAAGCTGGTTAAAATTCTCTCGATTACTAGCTTTTCAGGATTTTTTTGGCTGCCTCTTTTGCTTCTTTGATTCACCACTGTCACTCGAATCCTGTAATCTTAACAGGGCTCTGACTGTTGTTTTTTTTTTTTTTTTCGTGTTCTGTGAAGTTGATGGACTAGTGAAATGTGAGAAGTGGCTTCGTGATGATGATAGTAGCTCAGAAGATTCTAAGGCGACCTGGTGGTTGAACAGGCTGATAGGGTGGAAAAAGAAGATGTCATACAATTGGCCCTATCCTTTTGTAGAGGGCAAATTGTTTGTTCTTACACTGAGTGCTGGCTTGGAAGGTTATCACATCAATGTTGATGGGAGACATATCACTTCTTTTCCATATCGCACTGTGAGCAATTATGTGATATGTTGATTTCTGTTTTATTCTTTTGACAGTTACACATCATCTTAAAATTTGATGTATTTGCGGTGCTTGCAGGGATTTGTTCTTGAGGATGCCACTGGACTATATTTGAATGGGGATGTTGATGTACAGTCTGTATTTGCTGCTTCTCTACCTGCTTCACATCCAAGCTATGCTCCACAGCAGCATCTTGAGATGTTTAAAAAGTGGCAAGCACCTCCTCTTCCTAATGGCCAAGCAGAGCTCTTCATTGGTGTCCTCTCTGCTGGCAACCATTTTGCTGAGCGGATGGCTGTGAGGAAAACCTGGATGCAGCATGAGTTGATAAGATCTTCAAAAATTGTAGCTCGGTTTTTTGTAGCATTGGTGAGGATGGTTATGGGAGGCATGTTTAATTTTACAAACCTTCTTTGTGTTAATCTTAATCTGAAAATACTAACATTTAGTAAAATATCTACTTTCCATGTGACAGAATGGAAGAAAGGAAATAAACGTGGACCTAAAAAAAGAAGCAGAGTATTTTGGTGATATTGTTATTGTTCCTTACATGGATAACTATGAACTTGTTGTCTTGAAGACTGTTGCTATCTGTGAATATGGGGTGAGTGGTGTAGTGAGACCAATTCTTTACTTTATTTTCTTGTAAGATTTACTATGTTTTATCCTAAGATCACTAACTGAAAAGATTGTATTTATCGACCTTGTTTGTTATTAATAGGTCCGTACAGTGGATGCAAAGTATATCATGAAGTGTGATGATGATACTTTTGTTAGATTGGATGCCGTGATCAAGGAAGCAAAGAAAGTGCGGAGAGATGGAAGCCTATACATTGGAAACATGAACTACTACCACAAGCCCTTACGTAATGGTAAATGGGCTGTGACATATGAGGTACTTTCAATGACTTATTTTCCTTCCGTGATGTGGGGTATCATGCTCACATTTACACTTCAGTGATGAATGGTGGTTGGTTGTTGTGCTAGTTAGAATTCCACCAAAATCCCCCGCCCTATACACCTCCACGTAATTGTCTGATTTCTCAGTTCATTTACTTTGCCTTGGAGTTGAATGCATGTTTTCCAAATCCATATGATAATGTTTTTTGTTGCAACATATTATCTAGTAGTATTGCAGTGATTTCATGCTTTACATTTCTCTTACCTGTATAGTTTTTTAGTTGTACTTGCAAATATAAAGTCCCTTGTCCAGAATTTGCAATTGAAAGAGAAGTGATGAGAAACCGGCTATACTGAAATGAGCTTTAATGTCTTGTTTTATTTTGGTTGTTCTAGGCGGTTAGAATTCCTCTATCTTGACCGCTGTTAATTTCCTTCTCTAAAAAGGATGCTAATGGGGTTTTGCTGACTATTTAAGAGCATATTTTCCATGTTTTATAAAGACTGATTATAAATTGAATCGAGATTTGTTATTTCATTTTGCTACTTTGACTCTTCCTTGTTTATTCCTCTCTGTTTATCTCTCTGCTATGGGGATTTCTTTCATCTCCAATTTATTTTTCTGCCTTTCTTCTATTTAATCCCTTTCCTATAGGGAATTCTGCTTGTGCTCGACAACCAAAAATCATAATGTTGAGCCCTGATTTTACCCAAATACTGTAGTGCTTAGACCTCCAAAATTAATCTGATTTGCAGTGGAGAGATGGTAATATATCTTGAAGTATTATTGTACACAGTGCTCACATGCCATAATCTATTTTTTTAATTATCAATTAATTAGTTACAATTAATAGGTTGTTGTAAGGGGGGTTGCATGGTATGTTATCCATTCAAAATACCTATCTAACCAACAATGTTTGTTAATTCAGGAATGGCCAGAGGAAGAGTATCCACCCTATGCAAATGGTCCAGGCTACATCATTTCATGTGACATTGCGGATTTTATTGTAGCTGAGTTTGAGAGTCACAAGTTGAGAGTATGTTGCTCTGTGTCACCTTAGCTCCTTTTCTTGTTCGTGCTTGCGTGCATGCATGCTGTTTGCACTTTGTACCCTCATTCGAGTGTCTGTCTCTGTCATGCCTTTGATTTGCTTACTTATTGCGGTTATGGTCGTGTGATTAATGTGAACCGATATCCACTTGATGCAGTTATTTAAGATGGAAGACGTGAGCATGGGAATGTGGGTGGAAAAGTTTAACAATTCAAAACCTGTAGAATATATCCACAGCTTGAAGTTTTGCCAGTTTGGATGCATTGAAGATTATTACACTGCTCATTATCAGTCGCCAAGGCAGATGATATGCCTCTGGGACAAATTAAATCAAGGAAAATCCCAGTGCTGCAATATGAGATGATTATAAATTTATCATGTCAGCGATGATTACAGTATGATAAACGTGAGGAACATATGAAAGCAACACAGAGGCAAGTTTTGTGGTGGTTGTACATCTCTGTACATATTCAGAGAGGGACTTAAGATGTAGCAGGATTCTGGATTCTCATGGAGTCCATTCATTATATTTTAATTTCCCCTTTCCCCGCTTGATTGTTGCTCTAGGAGAGGTATAGAGGGATATTTCTGTGGCTTGAAAAAGACATGTCGAAGTTTTGTATTCTGGAGAGGGAAACACTCAAAAGACTGAAGCAGAAAGAGTGCAAATATTCTCTTATTTAAGCATGGGCATGCCTCGTTCCCACTGCTCCCTTTAAAGTCCAAACACTTGCGCACAAGATATATAGAGAAGGAAGTATTGGTTCAAATGTCTTCTCATTGTTGATATGGTTGAAGTTCTTACATGGATTTTATCACATTAAGATTTGTTCTTAATGCGAGTGATATAGCCATTGTTCTCTCTACACACCACTAGAGAGAGACTCTAATCTCTTCTCTTTCCTAATTTGATTTATATGACGAGTTTATGGAATCATTTATTTCTTTTTTTGGAACGACAAGTTAACAGCTTTTTCGGTAACCTGCAATATTTACTTGCATAATTCATTGCAGAAATGCATAAAATAGCATATCTAGCGATAGCTTGAAAGAACATTTAAGTAAATTAAAGAAAACAAAGGCTCACACTTGCGTACCGACATGGGGGCTTGTGGATGTACGAGTGACACAGAAATATCGCCAACGCTAGGAAACAGGCAGTCTTATTAAACCTCTGTCCTTTTTCTGTGTGCGCAAGTGATTGTTTGTAAATTTAGTTGAGATTGTATTTCAAAGTATTATTTTAAAAAAATATATATTAAAAACATAATTTTTAAAATTTATATTTGACATTAATTTATTTAAAAATAACTATTTTTTTAAATAAGATTTTAAACAAATAAAATTTTGACCGAATCATCATACACGGCTTGCTTTATTCGCAGACAGCAAGCTTTGTTTTTAAGCGTAAATTAAAAGCAGTAACATCTAGGCTTGCAGGAGGGAATAACAGGCATACATACATTAAATAAAGTGCGTATCAAACAGGGGTCGAAGAAAAAATAGTGCAAGATACCCCATCTTTGCTTTTAAAATGTGCTTTAAAATATTTGATCAATTGGATGGATCTCATGAATCCCATAAAGAAGCTCTGACTAGTAGCTTGCTAGCTGCGAGGAACTTGACAAGTAACATCGACAGAAACACTGGAATTATTTTATAGAAGGGCATGCAGTGAAGCACCACAAGGTTACTACATTGCAACCCGAGGAAAACCTTTTATTATTATTATTATTATTATTATTATTAATATAGATATCTGAATTTATTCATATATATTATAACTAATCTTATGAATTGTAAAATTAATAATTATATAAATATTTAATGACTCTGAAACAATTTTAATTTATAATTATTAAAAAAACCCTTTTCTTGAAATGCAGAATCAGAGCATGGTAACTTTTCTATTACTAGAAAAGGAGGAGATATGACTTTCAAACCTGAAATAGTAAGAAGTAGTATGATACCCAATGCTACGTTATTGGTAGGATTCCAAACTAATTTGCAATGTAATGGATTAGAAAAAATATATATCTTGCAATGCTAGTGGTAGGATTCCAAACTAATTTGCAACATAATTAATAGAAAATAAAATAAAATAAAATTGATTTAATTAAAATCAGTTCATTTTTTTAGAAACAATGTTTTGATCAAAATAACATTATTTTTATTTAAAAAAAAATTAGAATCGACCTTTTGTGAATTTTTTTTAAATTAAGTTTTAAAATTATAATTGTTGTTTTTTATGTTACAGTCCATTTGTTGCTCTAAAAAAAAAATTATAAATTACCTTTTTTGTATTTTTTGGTTTTTTAGCAAAATGAACGAAGTTTGTTATTTGATAAAAAAAACTAAAATAAAATTAACGAGTATAAAATTATGTTATAAATTAATGAGAAAACATTACTAGTGAAAAAACACAAAGCATGCAAATCTTGTGAGCTTTTCAGCTTTAGTAAGAGAATATAATAAAATTTTATTTGAAAGTGTAGTTGTTATTATTTTTAAAATATTTTTTTATTTAAAAATATATCAAAACAATATTATTTTTATTTTTTAAAACTTATTTTTAATATCAGTACATCTAACGATTTAGAAAAAAAAATTCAAACAATTTAGAAAAAAAAATTTTAAGTAATTTTTTTTTAATTTGCTGAAACTCCAGTATAAATGTGGCCCTGTAATAATCACTTAAAGAATCTTAGACCATGTAGTGCTACTCAAAACTGTTTCTCACTTCTTTTATTTTTTATGTTCTTTGGAATTTTTTGAAAAATGACAATGAGGATAAAAGTTTTGAGATAATAATATAAATTGAAAAAAATATTTGGAATATAGCATCATTTAATCCCAACTATTTTTTAAAAATCAATTTTGTATGTAGTATGTTGTCTAGTTAAAACTAAAATACATGTCTCATGTAAATTAATTAAACTAAACAAAAATCAATTCAGAATTCTAAGAAGATCCAATGATGAAAAAATAAGATTTAAAATCCAATAATAAAGAAAGATAAATAAGATAAGATGAAGTGGAAGGAGAGAGAAATGAGGGGAAAACAAAATAGAGAAAAAAGTGTTGATTTAGAACACATCCAAACTCTATTTTTAGCACACATTAAAAATATCTTAACAAGATAATTCTAATTATAATTTTAAATATCATCAAATAAGATCGTAATTAACCTTACATAAACCCTAAAATTTCCTAACCAATTACAACTTTTTTTGGGTGGTTTTTTAAAGTGTGATTATATTAATTATCTTGTCAAAATCTTTTTAAAGGTATTAAATATATAAAAAATAGAGTCATGGTATATTTCTAATAAATTATTCTTTCTTTTTATTTTTTTATTCCTTTATACTCTAATGCTACATCAGCCCTTTTTTTTTCTCTATCATTAAATCTTGAATATAATCTCTTGACTATTGAATTTTTATAAAATTTTAGGTTGCACATGTTAATTAATTTGAATAATACATGAAATTTAAATAAACTGATATTTTATAGCAATGCTATTTTACTAACCTTTGTTGTTTACCCAAAAATCTTATCAAACTGCGGTAAAATGATAAAAGACCCTCATCTCTGAATAGTGATTATGTTCTTGGTGTCTTGATTTCACACTGAAACATTGGACTATTTTTAAATAGTAGGTGCTGATGCCAATGATAAGAGAATACTGAAAATAGTGGACTATTTTTAAATAGTAAGTGCTGATGCAATGATAAGAGAATAAAAATGGAGGTATAGAGCATACTTTATATCTTTCTGAGCTTGCTTAGGGATTTTCGGGGCCAAGAAGAAGAACCTTTATAATGAAAGTGATTCTCTGTTAGTGGATTCAGTGTTCAAAAGAAAGAATCTTATTCCATCATCTGGTTTAGTTTAGGGAAAAGCAGGCCGCCAATTCCCCTGTGCTCTAAAGGTCCACTTTGCTAATGGGAATCACCTTGGCCCAGTTAATATCGAACCCCAACCTCTAAATTTCAATGCTTTTTTTTTTTTCTTTTCTTTTTGAGTAAAATTTTGATGGTTTGTTGAGTTTAGCCTTCAAACTCTGGAGCACATTCATTTTTTGAAGAGCGTAAATGAACTGTAAATCATGAGTACCTGATCCCTTATGCTCTTCCTTTATGAAGATAAATAGAGGCTGGAAAATGAAAAGGAAGAATGAAACTGTTTATCTTTTGCGCATTTCTTCCATCTTAAGGTACACTGAATTCTTACATTATATGCAAATACTTATACGGGCTTGCATTCTTTAGCTGTCTCAGACGGGAGAGAAAAATCTTGGTATTACTTGTAGATCATTAGATTTCTGTCAGACTGAAAATATTCGGGGTAGCTCTAAAAGAGGACCCGGACCATAAAGTATGACAAGGAAAAGATCAAGAAATTGCCTGCAACGATTCAAAGATGATCGATATGAATGATTATATGGTTGGATATCAAGGACCAAAAATAGACCCGAAGGGAAGGGAAAAATTAATTGAGTAGATATATACCTGCAGTGTGCCTGGGGAGAAGCCTTGGACTGTGATTATATGATGATCGAAAGAAACAATCTGATGTTGTGTTGAGGCCACCAGGACAGTTACAAACAAATGTGTTGTAAGCTCCGCCGTAACCACAAACTCCATTACTTCTCTCGCAGTTAGCACAAGAACTTGGATAGTCGTTGTACACATTGAACTTGTATTTAAGTGCTATCCCATACTTCCAGTTTTCAGGGTTAGATTCTTGGCCATTGAAGCTATAGAACCCAGAATATGAAGTGCATTGCAACTTTTGTAAATCCATTTCGAAAGAAGGCCCAAGATCTACTGGTGTGTAAACACAGCAGGTAGAGATTGGAAGATTGAGCAAACTGATTGCTCCGCAAGAAAATAAGAAACTGCAAATGGGTGCACCTGTTCTGTCGCACTGAGGGATTACTGTGGTGTTGCTATCAACATCATAGGCGCCATTGGTTCTGTAGATAGGTGATGAAGTGGTTAAGCAGTCAAGTAAAGTAAAGACAGTATCGTCGTGAAAAGAGAAGGGAGCGTCCCAGTCTAGGACAAACCCTTTGCTTGTTTGAGTGCAAGCACAGGTTGACATCGAGGGATCAGAGATGTATATAACTTGACTGGAATATTCTATGTTGGTGACCGGATAGCAGCCAGTATGGGTGGTTAAAGTGAGCTTTTCTTGGTTGCAAGTCACGTATTGTTGAAATCGTGGATCACCACAGCCAAGGCCAGTTCCAAAGGGATACTTGATGGGAATTTGGCCACAAGAGTTCTTGCAGGTTTGCGAGGCTATCAAGGAGGAGAGGGTCGTGAGAGTTAAGATGTAGAGAAGAATGACACAAGAATATTGCTTGACCTTCATCTTGTTTACTAGTATAGATTAGAGAGAGGAGGAGGAGATAGTTGGCCGGAGAGGTGAGATGTGAAGAGTTCCATTGCTAGCTTGTCTGTGCATTCATTATATAGTGGAAGAAGCTAGCTAGCTAACCGGCTGTTGTCTTACCTTTTGAGGCAGGGGGGTAAACTGAGAGGGAATTAACTAAGAGGCATGGTGCGTTTGTTTCAAGGGGATCCATTGCTTTTTTGACTTTCGGTGTCGGGATTGCAAGCTTCGCTTTTCCCTACTATTTATTAGATGCCCTGTTTTTATCACTACTCTTATGCTTCTAGTTAGTTTGTGTGATTAATCTGGCTTGATAATATTGTTCTAAGAGTCTAGACTTCAGGGACCATTAGACGCATTGCCCACGCCTTTGTTTTAGCTAGTCCTGCCTCTCTTTTCTGCAGTACCAAATAAATAAATAAAAAGGACACACTTTCGATCAGCTTAGCTTAAGGGATAAGTTTTTATTAGGAGGTGTGGATTCCAGTTCGAGGATAAAGAGTGTGGATGTAGTTTGTCAATAAATAAATAAGAATAAGATATTTTTTTTTAAATTTTTTTTAGAAGTTTAGATAACTTAATTTATCCTACAAATGTTGTCTATATATAGAATAAATAAATACCTTAAACACAATAATTTCATGTTTTAAACTCCCTCCTTATCTGAGTTCATCTTAAGCTATTTCTCGTTAGAATAGCATATGTTCTCACTGATTTACGAGGAAACAGAAGCCAGACACAATGTTTTGAAGAATCTAGATCGACAAGTAATCGGATTACCTTACTAAAAAAAGAACATGACCCACCCCCTCCACCCCCAAAACAAGGGCTACCATTGTATTTGACTCCTGACACAGCTCCTTGTAAGCTGCCACGATAACAAGGCATGGAATAAAATAAAATCGATGAACGTTCCCTTTTTTCTCCGCACAGCAACATGGTATGATTATTGCAGTTCAAAACGACAGGAGGCTGCTGCTTTATCGACCCAATAAGCTAGATTTATCATGTAGTCGGCAAGCTACAAAGGATAAGATCGGATTCAACAAAGTTATGTGTAATATTTGGTGTATATATTAATCAGTAAATGAAACGTTTTATAGTATTTAATGCGCATATTGGACAAGACAATGATTATTTCAGAATCTGACATGCAATAATATAATTTGTGTTGGGACATGTTCAATATTATAATCTGAAACGTTTTTCAGTGATTTTTAAAAAAATATTTTTATAAAAAAACATATATCTGCTTTAACTTGAAGATGCTGCTGGTATAGCTAGTTTCTTGAGGAGTTGGTTTCTTTCCTACGTTCCTCATGCAAGGAAAAAGAAGGAAGAAGCTATTATTTGATGGTTTGGTCTTGAAAGCATTTCTTTCAATCTTCTCATCCTCTGTCTGACTTTCATAACTTGGTTTTTCCATTTCTTCCAGGGTTTTTGTCTTCGATATCTATATTAAATTAGATTTATGTAATTTTATTTATTGAAAATATAATAGTATTTTTAATATAACCTATATATATTTTCTTTATATTTAGATTAATTTAATGTACTCATAATAAATAGGACATGCAGAATTCTATTTTTTTTATCTTAATTATTTTTTATTTAACCTTTTCTTTTTAGATTTTTACTTAACTTTATAACAATAATTTCTCAAGATAAATTAAACAATAAAGCATTGTTTCGTAAAAATTGTATATAAACCATGACTTTATAAAGATATTTCTTACTAAAATACAATTATTTTCTTTTGAAGTGATTCTTCATTTGCATTGAAATGACTTTGTTCTTGCGAACAAGATTATTTTAGAGTAAAATCATTCTTGTATTGCTAAAAGTTTCTCTTCTTGGTTACTTTTCCATGATTTACATCATGATTCTTCTTGAAGATTTTATAATCAATAAAATAGTAATTGAAGAAATTTTAAAATGATTCAAGAGTAGCAATCAATATTTACACTACAAGAGAAATTGACACAAGGGTGAGAGATAAATATTTAAATCAAGGTGAAAATATTTTTTATTATTTTTAGCGGTCCAAATATAATTTTTTTCTTTAATTATTTTTTTAGAAAAAAATTTATATAATAAATATAGATAATCACTCTTAAAATAATCTAAAATTTTTATATCAACAAAAAGAAAAAATAAAAAAGAAAAAGGAAAGAATAAGAAAGGATTAACGAGGAGGCCTCTTGCTATGGAGAGCGAGGAAAAGTGAGAGGAGGCCTCTTAGGTACAGCACAAACATCCGTACATAGCATAAAAGATCTTTTATTTTTTTACTCTTTGTTTTAAACTAATATTTCTTTTAAAATGTTGAAATTTAATTAAAATTGATTTTTTTATTTGAAAAATCATAAAATTATTTAGGATATGATTATGTTTTTTGAATATATTTTTCAAATTATATTACTTATAAAAAATTATAATAAAATATTAAATATTAAAAAAATAAGAATTTAATTCAACTCAATTAACTCAATTAAAATTTAGTTGACATGATATAAATATCCAACCTAATTTAATCAAATATTACCAAAAAAAAATATAAATTCAATGATATCGCTGTGACCATCTTCTTGCCAATAGCAAAAAGCTACCAGACCAACCAGCTACAAAGTGAATTTGTGATACATAATTAATATAATATATATTATATTAATTAACCGTATGGAAAACATGTTTCAACTAAAAAATTTTTGTAAACCAACAAATGTGTTGGAGATGGTTCTTCAATCCTTGCATTGGGAAACATACACCTTTTGTGATATGAAAATTTGACAACCCATCGAGGACATAATTGTGAAGCATGTGATTCAATGGATCGATGTGTAACTTGAAAGATTCGAAGCCAGGTTTCAAGGCAGATTCGACAACTATGGTGTAATTGCTTAGCTAAAAAAGTTGTTTTAATTGAAAAAAATGAAATAAAAATGGAAAATACATAATATTAAATAATATTAATTATTTTCTTCACAAATAATATTTCTTAACATTTTACATGGCTTGAATCTGGCTAATTAAAAAAGGCATGAAAATATTAGCTCATTGTGTCAATCTAAATTTATTTTTTTTATTTAAAATAATATTATTTTAATTTTTTTTTAAATTTGAAAACCAGTTTATTATTTGGAAAGTCTATATCTGTAGAATATTTATAACTACTTAAATAAATTTAAAAACTTGAAACAATAAAAAAAATTCCAAAAAACAAATCCTAAACAAACTAGAAAAATAATCTTAATTAAATATAGTAAAGCAATAAAATAATTCTAATTTAAATAGAAAAAAACCATAATATCACATGTGAAAATATAAAAAATTCTGATCAATAATTTCTAGAATTATAAAAAAATAAACCTTTTAATTTTACATTGCTAAAAAACTTAAACTCTATTTAAAAAAATAGTTTTAAAATCTTCTAATAAAATTTTAGCTTGAATTTATTACTAATAATATAAACACCCCTTTAGACTTAATTGTTTAGGTTATGAAAGTTGCAAAACTAAAATTATTTATATTTTTATTATCATTATTTTTTTTCAAATTATATACTATCTTTTTTTCTTAGTTGTTACCTTTAACAAAAAAAACAAACATAAATAATGTAATAATCCAATGTGTAACCCACAATCATATGTTAAAGTGTGTGGGTAAAAATTAAGGTTTAAGAATACATGATAAATGAATATATGAGCAGAATTAAGTGATAATAATGCAAGAGTTTGTAAACCTGAATATTTCAAGAAGTATTATAATAAATCCTGTTAATAATGGTTACTAAGATACATCTCAATAGTCACTTTAACAAAAAAAAGCTCATTTACTTTGTCATTCTAGTAATAAAAATTTTGTACATGCTTTATAAAATGAAAAACATAGTTAGTTTTTTTTTTGTCAACTACTATCCTCTCCTCCCAACCAAAATAAGACATTGTTCTTAATGTTCTAAAGTAGAAAGATAGAGTATAGAAGACATCACCTGAAATAACAAATACTGACAAACCTGAAACACACTTAAACAAATATAAAAAATAATAAAACACAAATATTATGTTATTAATAAAACTAAAAACACAAGTTTTTGCAAATTAAGACTCAAATCACAGTTGTGATTGTAGCTCACATCTTCCCTTAGTTTTACATCCAAGAAGAGTTTAAACGCCCTCTATAGGTTAGGGATAGGCTTCCCATCCAGTTTTCTTAAAAATCAACAAACAGGGTCTTTTTTAGTTAGATTCTCAAGACTATATCGAGCATGTTTTTTATGACATAATGGTTATAAATCATGAATTGCACGATGCATATCTCCACTAGAATGCATCTCAAAAGTCAATAAAAGATTATTTAAAGACCCCTTACTCAGACTATCCTTAATGAATAATATTTTATCTTTACAGTTTATAAATATCATTCCTAAAGAATGACATTATGCATTGCAAGTCCATCTAGCACATCAATGACAGACTTTAGGTCATTTTGCACGATATTTCTTTGCAAAAGTGCTTTTACTTGTTTTAGGCATAGTGAAATGAAAGAATTGGAAGACTCACTTGATAATTGGACCTTTGCTTCAATTAACTAGCGAATCTCTTCAGGAATTCCATGGTTCATTAACAACCTCAAATCTTGCACACCTAGCTCGGTAAATTTTTATAATCATATTTTAAGACAAAGTGGGAAAATACATTTTCAAATTTTCAATAGTGGTGTTCATTTTTTAAGATAAAAAGTGGAAAAGAGATGCAAAGAGAAGAGAAGGAACAAATAATTGAAAAAATATATACACAGATATCAATTATCATAGAAAACTGAAAGAACCAACTTAAGAGTCATGGAATACTGTTATTCATCATTTAACCGGGGTGAAAGAGACTAGCAAACCAAGATTCATAAAAAAAACACAAAAACAATGTGAGAAAAACAAAATAATCAACCTTTATCTTTAGGATCATTCAAGCCAGTGAATTCATTTTCACTAGGAAAATCATCAAAATAAGCTTTCAAACGATGTCTATTTATCTTAAAAATATTGTCATTTTTTAGATTTTCAATATTAAAAGCCCCATAAGGATACACATGTTTCTCAATAAATGGATTGCTCCATCTTGATCTTAGCTCTATAGGGAATAATTGGAGTCGAGAATTATAAAACAAAACTTTTTGACCAGTATCAACTTTTTGAAAATTTTCACAAGTTTTACAGAATGCATGCATGTCCTTAAACATGGTAGGTCAATAAAATTCATTTTAAAAAATTTCACAACTATCTTTTTTTACGAGAAATGACTCCTACATGCTTCAGAATGATAAAGTTTAATGACACTACTTACCTCATTGTCAGGAATGCATCTTTAAAATATTTGATCATGACAATATTTGAATAAGTTAAGGTCGTAATAATAAAAGTTTTGCACGTCGCTTAATTTTTTTCTTCTTTTATACTCTAGTGAGTTGGCAAAAATCCTGAAGTAAGAAAATTGACAATATTAGCAAACCAAGGCATTGTAAAGACAGAAAGTAAAGATTTATTTGGAAAGTAGTCATCGACTGGTGTGATATCAGTTTTCAAATCTGTTATCAATCTTAACAAATGATATGCGACAACATTTTCAGTGTCTTTTTTATCTTTGATTGTGATATCAAATTCTTGAGATAACAAAATCCATTGCACCAATCTAACCTTAGAATCTTTCTTAGAAAGAAGATGTTTCAATGCTGTATGATTACTATAAACAACAACGGATGAGCTAACAAGACCTGAATTTTTCTCATGAAAATATTACTGCAAGTAATTCTTTTTAATAGTGGTATAATTCATTTGAGCACTATTTAAAACTTTACTTGCATAATAAATCACATAAAGTTTCTTATCTTTTCTTTGTCTCAAAACAACACCTATGACATAATCACTAGCATCACATATTAATTCAAATGGTAATGACCAATAATCAGGAGGTTGAATGACAAGAGCACAAGTAAGCAAGTTTTAAAATTTAATAAAGACATCTTCACATTATTTAATCCATTTAAAAATATTATCCTTTGTTAGAAGGTTACTGAAGGGCTTAGATATTACACTAAAATCTTTGATGAACCTTCTGTAAAAACCAGCATGTCCTAAGAATGATCTAACATCTATGATTTTGGTTGTGGCAAGTTAGCAATTAACTCAATTTTAGATTTTTCAACCTTAATTTCTTTTGATGAAACAATATGACCAAGCACAATGCCGTTTGTTACCATGAAGTGATATTTTTTCCAATTAAGTAAAGATTCTTCTCTTCACACCTGCTCAAAACCTTTTTTAAGTTAGTTGACATGACCAAAAGATTGATATCTTCTTCTAAGTACAAGAGTATCGAAGTAATAAATAACCCGGCAAAACTAGAGTCGAGCCAAGGGAGGTTAATTGTATAAATTATAGATAACAATAATACAACAACAATTACAACAACAAGAAGAAGAACAACAACAACAACAACAACAACAATACTAGTAGTAGTAGTAGTACTAATACTAATACTAATACTAATAATAATAATAATAATCATAATAAAGAAAAAAAAAGAAAAGAAGAAGATGATGAGAACTTTGAGATGACATATTAATGTAAGGATTAAACAATGATAACAATAAATGTCAAGGCTAGAGGATCTACTAATAGTATGTCAAACAAGTATAGTATAAACTTTTATTATTTAATTGGAAACCACATATAAAAGAGGTTCTAATCAGATTATAAATTATTAATATGATTACATTAGTTATCTTATTCGATTAATGCTAACACTTGTAAATATTGTCAGGCATTCATGATTATAACTTATGTTAACAACTAATCAAGTTTCTTTTATAGCTCAAGTGTCGGTTATACCATATAGTATGAGCTATAAGAGTACCAAGTATTTGTTGTTTCAAGTGTTATACAACATAAATTTAGATTAGTCATTTAATAAGTAAAATATTAAAGAGTGAACAAGATAATAAATATAAAACATGTTAGTATCAAACATTAAAATCCATATTAAGTTCACACTATACTTATTCTTAAGCCATTAGTGTAACCTTTTTACCTTAACATAATAAACTTAGCTAAATATAATGAAAGAAAGAAAAATAAATAAACAAAATAAGAACATAAATAAGATAAAAGTTAACTAAATAAAGGAAAGGAAATGAAAGGCATAAACTTGATATTAATGAAAGCAAAACTTAAGCAATATAAAAATACAAAAAGAGAAAGAAAGAGCATGATTTTGATCTGGAAATCAAAATACCTAAATGCATGCTCTTGATTTGGTGACAATCCGTATCTTCTCTTGTCTACCCAAAATATCATTGATAACATTAGAACTGGAGCTATTTAAAAACATGAAAGTTATAGAAAATTATCTTAGCTTTTCAAGAAAAAAAATAGAGGTCATTTGGACTTTTAAAACTCCAGATATAGTCTAAACACTGAACAATGCGCGGGTTGCATGGCAGATTCAAATTTTTTTATTGTTTCTATAATTTGGACTTGAAAATAGCCTTTTTAAATCTTGGATCTATATAAAAGTTATAGGTCTATGTCTTACCTTTCCATTCATATAAAGTAGACCTAAATCCAAGATCTACAACTCTAGATATGACCCAATTACCGAACAGTGTTCTAGTTTGGACTGCATCAATATCTCTTTTCTAAGTTTGGCCATCTCTTTGTCCTTTCAATTTCAGTTCTTAAATTTATCAATCAATCCTTTTATTTATGTGATAGGCCTGCATTTAAAATAAATATTTACCATAAATTAAAAGTATCTTATATTATTAGATATGTTATTATTAAACATGTTTTAGTTAAGAAGTTATTGATACTTTAAGTGCAAAATAATGATATAAAACCTTGATAAAAAATACACTTTTAAGTACTAATCATGAGTAAAACAATCATCAAATGAATCATCAAAAACAGAAAAATTATGAATAAAAATATCAAGAAAATGTTCAACCATATCACTAAATATACTGAGCATGCATCTTTGAAACATGGCTAGTGTATTACATAATCCAAAAGGCATCCTTTGATATGCAAAAGTACTAAATGGACATGTAAAATTAGTCTTCTCTTGATCTTCTAATGCAATTTTAATTTGGCTATAACTTGAATAGCCATCTAGAAAACAATAAAATTCATGACCTGCAACTCTTTCTAGGATTTGATCTATAAAAGGTAAAGAAAAATGATCTTTTCTAGTCATTGAATTAAGTTTCCTATAGTCAATGCACATGCGTCAACCAATAACAGTTATAGTGGAAATTAACTCATTGTTTTTATTTGTTATCATAGTGACTCCAAACTTCTTGGGTACAACTTAGGTAAGACTTATCCATTTACTGTCAGAAATTAGATAAATGATTTCATTATCTAGAAGCTTAATGACTTTATTTTTCACTACTTCTTTTATATTAGGATTGAGTCTTCATTACATTTCCCTTAAAGATTTAGCATTTTCCTCCAAATAAATTATGTGTGTAAAAATCAAAGGACTAGTTCTTTTTATATCATTTATGGTCCATTCTAATATATTTTTATGCATTTTTAGAGTTTGTAATAACTTATTTTCTTTATGTGCATTAAGTTTGGAAGAGATTATTATCGAAAATGTTTCACTTTCTCCCAAAAATGAGTATTTGAGATTAAATAGCAACAACTTCCAATCAGGTTTGGGTGGTTGAACACTTGAACGTATGGACTTAATTGATCATGATGACAATTCCTTAATTTATGGTCTCCAATTACTTGCCTTTAATTCTTTCTGAAAATAAATCATTTACAAATCATCAAATTCATCAATCTCAATTTCATTGGAAGTGGTTTGAAATTGATCATGAATTAATTTTTTAGTAAAGTTCATTTCCTGTAAATCATTATCATCTCCAACTTGCTTGCAAATGTTGAAAATATTCATCTCCAATGTCATGTTTCCAAATGATAGCTTTATTAATCCATTCCTACAATTAATCAATACATTAGAAGTTACAAGAAACATGCGTCCTAAAATAATAGGAAATGAATTACAGGCTTTAACAGGTTGTATGTCCAAGGTATTAAAATCCATAGGATAAATAAATTTATCGACTTGTATTAACACATATTTAATTATTCCTCTAGGAACTTTTATAGATCTATTGATAATTAAAAGAGTTACAGAAGTTGGTTTTAGCGCACCTAGATTGAGACTTTGAAAAACTGAATATGAAATTAAATTCACACTAGCTACAAGATCAAATAAGGCTTTTTTAATTTTATGTTCTCTAATAAAGCAAGAAATTATAGGACAACCAGAGTCTTTATATTTTAAAGCATTATTGTTATGAAAAATGACACTTACTTGTTCGGCTAAAAAAACTTTCTTTTTCACATGCAGTTTTGTCTTCACAATGCATAGATCTTTCAAAAATTTAGGATAGCAAGGAACCTATTTAATATCATCCAGCAAAAGTATATTGATTTTACCTATTTAAAAGTTTCAAAGATTTCAAAGTTGTGATTGACTTTTCTTTGTTTAGTCATGACATGAGGAAATAGAAGTACTGGTGGGGAATCAATCTTTTCTTTGCAATATTCATATTCAACCCCTTCTTTACCCTAAAAAATTGACTTATCATCTTTTTCACAAGTTTCATGAGTGGGTTTTTCAATAACTATACCATTACAAATAGTAGTGACTAATTTGACTTGATCCATGTGTTGACTTTTGGAACTACTTGCATTTACATTATATTGCCTTTTGGGATTTTATTGTGGTTAAGATGGAAACTTACTAGTCTCTCTTACACTGATAGTAGTTGTCAATTTTGCAAGAGTATCTTTAAAATCTGTTATGTTTTGACAAGTTGTCTATTGATTGTCTTTTACTTTTCAATGAATACATGCAATGTTTCCTCAAGATTTCTTCTAGGAGGTGGAGCATAAGGAGGTGGAGCATAAGGAGGTGCATATCCATGAGAACTTAAAAATTATAGTGTGCTTGAAACGATGGTTGTGAAGTTTGCACATTGTTATTATCACTTTTCCAATTGAAATTTGGATGATTACTCCAACTAAGGTCGTATGTTTACGAGTATGGGTTATAGTTGGGTCTTTGAAAACTATTTAAAGTATGAGCTTGTTCATGAAGATATTCCTTAAAATAAAGCGGTTGGACAGTCATTGGTTAAGTGTTTATTTGTTTTATATATTTAACACACAATATTTTCAACAAATTTTAATTAACCACTCTTTTTCAATTTTAGTGCCTCAACTTTTCTAGCTAAATATGCAAACTTGACTTGGAGGTCATGATCTTCCTTAAGGTTGTATATACCTCCACTAGATGTATGAGGTTGAATTTTACTCAGTGCCTTATAAGTATTGGTAGTGTCCTAATTTTGAGCCTTTTCAGCTAATAAGTCTAAGTACTACATTGCTTTATCAAGGTTTTTATTTTCAAAAATTCCATTGCACATCAATTCAACTATTTGTCAATCTCTAGGTGTTAACCTTTCATAAAAATATAGAACTCATTTTCATGTTTCAAAACCATGATAAAAACAAGTATTAAGCAAGTCTCAATATCTATCTCAATATTAGTAAAATGTTTCTTCTGATTCTTAAGTGAAAGTAGTGATTTGCCTTTTGAAAGAGTTTGTTCTATGAGAAGGGAAAAACTTCTTTAAAAATTATTATTGCATTTCATCCCAAGCACGAATGAATTCAGATCTCAAATTTTATAGTCATGTTTTAACTTTATTTTTTAATGAAAAAGAAAAATGTTTTAATCTAATAGTGTTCATGCTATAATTTGAGTTATTATAGGTGTTGCAAACCTCCTCAAATTCCTTTAAATACTAGTATGAATTTTTCAAATCTAAGTTATGAAAAGAAGATAAAAGTTGAATAATATTTGGCTTAAAATAAAAATAAGATGCATCAAGAGGAAAAATTATGTATAATGATGCATTTGTTCTTGTGCGATTCATATGGTCTCTAAGTGTTCTAACACAGTTATTCTCATTATGAAGTGAATGATTATTTTCTTCAGCCATATTTTTTGAAAATGATAAGGATATCCTACAAAGTCTACCACTTAATGTACGTGACCACATTCTCATGCACGTGTAGGAATAGAATAAAAGAAAAAAGAAAAAAAAAGAAAAAACAAGAGAAAAGAAACAAAGTTACATACAAGAAAAGTGAAAAGAGAAAATAAAATAAATACTATAATTTGTACAAGAACTTACCTCCCCGATAACGGCACCAAAAACTTGTCATAACCCAAAGATTGATGTCTTCTCCTAAGTGCAGGAGTGTCGAAGTAATAAATAACCAAAGAAGACCGGGGTCGAACCACAGGGAGGTTAATTGTATAAATTATATATAATAATAATAGAACAACAATAACAACAATAATAGTAACAATAACAATAACAACAACAACAACAATAATAGAAGAAAAAGAAGAAGTTGATGAGAATTTTGAGATGAAAGATTAACGTAATGATTAAACAATGATAATAATAAATGTCAAGGTTAGAGGATCCATTAATGATATGTCAAACAAGTGTAGTATAAACTCTTATTACTCAATTGGAAACCACACACAAAGGAGGTTCCAATCAAATTATAAATTATTAACATGATTACATTACTCATCATATTCGATTAATACTAATACTTGTAAATCTTGTCAGGCATTCATGATTATAACTTATGTTAACAACAAATCAAGTTCCTTTCATAGCTTAGGTGTCGGTTATTCCATATAGTATGAGCTATGAAAATGCCAAGCATTTGTTGTACCAAGTATTATACAATATAAATCTAGACAAACAAAGTATTAAAGAGTGAACAAGATAACAATTATAAAACATGTTAACATCAAACATTAAAGTCCATATTTCATACACCATTAGTGTAACCTTTTTACCTTGACACAATAAACTTAGCTAAATATAATAAAAGAAAGAAAAATAAATAAACAAAACAAAAACATAAATAAGATAAAAGTTAACTAAGTAAATGAAAGGAAATGAAAGGCACAAACTTGATATTAATGAAAGCAAAACTTAAGTAAGCATTACAAAAATACAAAGAGAGAAAGCAAGAGCATGATCTTGATCTGGAAACCAAGATGCCTAAATACATAGCAAATGTCTTCTTTTATAGGCTAAAAATAGAAACTATTGATTTAATGACTAATTGATGAGTGGAGGAACATGTGATATTATACTTTAATTTCCAAAAGGAACGAGCCATATTCAAAATGAAAATTTTTAATGATTATTATGGTTGAACAAAGAATAACAATATTAATGGATGAAATAAGAAAACATCAAATATAAAAAAAAAATTGAAAGAAAAACCTATACTAGCTATTAATATGGTTATTATGAAATATATCATTGAATGAAGATAATTTATGAGATATAGATGTGATTATAGAAGGGACCACAAATGTGGTGCTGCAGCAACAAAGAAGCACGAGTGGAGCTTCTATTATAGGTAGGTGATATGCACCTATGCTTCTTAGTTAAATTTCATGAATTATTATGTTATTAAGGTGAAATATAAATTAGCGAATGTTACATATTATGAAAAATGAAAGTTTGTGTAAAGATATTGTTATTTTTTATGGTCTTCCGAATGTGTATATGTCTAAGGTAGTTGTTTTCTTTTCATGTGAATTGTTAAGTGATGGAATTGTCGCTGACATAGAAATATGAGAAATGTGATATAAGACATGGACTAACATACATTTAGTGCATGTTAGGATTCCGGATAAAGGGATCACCATTCATCAACTAACATATATTTAATGTATGTTAGGAGTATAGATAAGGGGATCACCATGCATCAACTAGCATATATTTAGTATATGTTAGGGTCTTAGTGATTAATACTTAAAACTACATTTTTATCAAGGTTTTATATCATCATTCTGCACTTAAAGTATCAATAACTCCTTAACTAAAACATATTTTATAATAATATATCTAATAATATAAGATACCTTTAATTTATGATAAATATTCATTTTAAATACAGGCTTATCACATAAATAAAAGTATTGATTGATGAATTTAAGAACTGAAATTGAAAAGATAAAGAGATGGCTAAACTTAGAAAAGAGATGCTAGTGTAGTCCAAACCGGAATAATGTTCGGTAATTGGGTCATATCTAGAGCTGTAGATCTCAGATTTAGGTCTACTTTATATGGATGGAAAGGTAAGACATAGGCCTACAATTCTCATAGGAGCCTAAGATCTAAAAAGACTATTTTCAAGTCCAAATTGTAGCAACAACAAAAAAAGTTAGAATCTGTCTTTCACCCCGAGCACTGTTCAGTATTTAACCCATATTTGGAGTTCTAGAAGTCCAAATGACCTTAATTTTTTACAAAAGAAAGCTGAGACAATTTCATACAACTTATTAGTGGAATCAATTTTGATGTTATCAATAACGTTTTGAGCAAACAAGAGAAGATAAGGATTGTCACCAAGTCAAGAGTTGGTCACCCACTCATTAATTAGTCATCAAATCAATAGTTCCTAATTTTGGCCTATAAAAAGAGGCATTTGCCATGGATTTAGGCATCTTGGTTTCCACATCAAGATCATTCTCTTGCTTTCTCTCTTTGTATTTTTTGTAATGTTTATGCTTTACTTTCATTAATATCAAGTTTATGCCTTTCATTTCCTTTCATTTACTTAGTTAACTTTTATCTTATTTATGTTCTTATTTTGTTTATTTATTTTTCTTTCTTTCATTATGTATAGCTAAGTTTATTATGTGAAGGTGAAAAGGTTACATTAATGGTGTAAGAATAAGTATAATGTAAACTCAATATGAACTTTAATGTTTGATACTAATATATTTTGTATTTGTTATCTTATTCACTCTTTAATGCTTTACTTTTTAAATGACTAATCTTAATTTATGTTGTATAATACTTGGTAGAACAAATGCTTGACACTTTCATAGTGCATACTGTATAGTATAACCGATACCTGAGCTATGAAAGGAACTTGATTTATTGTTAATATAATTTATAATCATGAATGCTTAACGAGATTTACAACTATTAGCATTAATCGAATAAGATGACTAATGTAATCATGTTAACAATCTATAATCTGATTGGAACCTCTTTTGTGTGTGGTTTCCAATTGAATAATAAGAGTTTATATTATACTTGTTTGACATCCATTAGTGGAACCTCTAACCTTGACATTTGTTATTATCGTTGTTTAATACTTACATTAATATTCCATCTCGAAGTTCTCATCATCTTCTTCTTCTTCTCTTTTTTTCTTTATTATTATTATTATTATTAGTATTACTACTACTACTACTAGTACTACTAGTACAACTATTGTTGTTGTTGTTGTTGTTGTTGTTGTTGTTGTTGTTGTTATTGTTATTGTTATTGTTATTCTTGTTATGATCTATAATTTATACAATTAACCTCCTTGTGGTTCGACCCCGGTCTTGCCGGGTTATTTATTACTTTGACACTCCTGTACTTAGGAGAAGACATAAATCTTTTAGTCGTGTCACTTAGGTAAAGGGATCATTATGCATCGATGCCTATAGGGTGATGATGGTACCGGTGAAATTGGTATCGATAATTTGTTAGATGGAAATAAATGTGGTTGATATATGGAATCTTGAATGGAAGTTGGAAATGAAGGACAAAACAGTTTAGTAGTTAAATGAAAAGGAGTTCCAATGAAAACAAAAGAAAGTTTATAGAATAAGAATACATGCTTACCTTTTAAAATTATTAAATATTTGTGTTGCTATGTTTATTGAGATATTGATGTCTTAATAATATGCGTTTTGTTTTAGGATCATCGTATGCACGATATGAGTAGATTTTAGCCTTGTTTCACTTTTTATTATGTAATCTAGGGCGAATGACTTTATATTTTATAAATATTAAAACATTTGTATAATTAATATTTAAACTTGAATAGATAAACTTAACTCTATAATTCATATAACCACGTTCCATGAATGCTTGTTTATGTCATTTATCCTTCTATAATGATATTTATTGTTCAATGTATGTTATAGATATGATTGAGATGATGGTGATGTTTCTAGGATTAAGATCCGTGATAATTGAATCATGATTGAGTTATGAGATAATGATATTAGAAGTGTAAACATGTTATATGTCAATAACTTGGGACCTTCCGGTTTATGAAAGACTTTGTCGAAATTTTGGTAAACTTTTATGTGAAAACTGTATGAAAAAATTATCGTGTTTTTTCTTTTTAATATAAAATTGTTATTTTATCCTGGTTATGAGGATAAATTTCAGAATGTTACATCTAATCTAGGGAAGCAAGTGGGTTCTAGGTTGATTCTTGGTTTTGGATCGGTTTTTTGCATTATTGAAGATTTAAGGATGGGTTGAATAAGGTTATTAGGGTGTTTTCTAAGTGTTTTAGGTTGAAAATGAGTTAAAAATTAGTTTTTAGATGATAAAAATCAAGCACTCTGATTTTCCAGTCACCATAATAGCTAAAATTTAGGTATGCTCGATAATGCATCATCTTTTTTTTCAAATTGATTTGAAACAAACAACATGTCATCTACTTTATTATCTTACATAAAGGCCCACTCAACTAGGCCTGACATTGCAAGCCTACGTGTGAGTCCTTTAGACAATGGCCAAATGCTCAACCTGGCTTATTCTTCATTTTTTTTCATTTTTAAGAAACTTTTATATATGTTTTTTTTAAATAATCTTTAATTTTGTATTTTACTTATGTCTGATTGTTTTTTATTCTTTATCCTCTTTTAATAGTGATTAGTTTTAAATTATATTGAATTTGTTTAATTTTTTCAAAGGTTTGTATTATTCATTTGCAGTTTTTTTAAATATGTTATATATATTAAATTTATTTTTAGAAATGAAAAATATTTATTTATTATTATATTTTTAATATATGCATCTTACATAGTATTTTTTTTTAATTTCATCCAATAAATCTTATGTGTTTGTCGATTTTCATTTTCATTTAATTTAAATAAATAAATTGATTAAACACAACCAGGTAAATTATCTATGTTATAATATTAAATATCTTGATTTATATTTTTCTCTTAATTTCTATTTTTCCTTTAAGAAAAAAATTATGAACCCAAAATAAGTTTGTTGGGGTGTCTTTTATCTATCTCTCTCTTTATTGAATTTGACTTTTTTTCATCTATTTTTTTTTATCATATTTTGGAAACTTTAGTTTCATTAAAATGGTCTACGAGTATGGCGTTAGTGTTTTCAACATCTCAGTATTAAATTGGTATTTGAGTTTGTGATCATTTATTTTTGTTATTATGTAGTTAAATAAAAAATTATTTTTCAAGAAAGCAATTATAATCCTACTAGAATCAATGACTTGGTTCACATGTTTGGCGTGCTAGCCCGGGTTACCTGATTTATAGGTTTGATGAGTTCACCCATTAGGCGAATATGCTCTTCTCTTTTCTATTATTTAATTATTTTTTTAATTTTATTTTTTAATATTGAATTGATTGAGAAATAAATTATTATTTTGGTCTCCATATCAAGATCATGTTTTTGCTTTCTTTCTTTATATTTTTTGTAATGTTTAGGTTTTATTTTCATTAATATCAAGTTTATACCTCTCATTTCCTTTCCTTTATGTAGTTAACTTAATGTTTAGGTTTTGTTTTCATTAATATCAAGTTTATACCTTTCATTTTCTTTCCTTTACTTAGTTAACTTTTATTTTATTTATGTTCTTATTTTGTTTATTTATTTTTCTTTCTTTCATTATATTTAGCTAAGTTTATTATGTTAAAGTGAAAAGGTTACACTAATGGTGCAACCTTTATGTATGGTTTCTAATTGAATAATAAGAGTTTATACGATTCTTGTTTGACATACCATTAGTAGATCCTCTGATTTTGAGATTTGTTGTTATCATTATTTACTTCTTATATTAATTTTCCATCTTAAAGTTATATTCAACTTCTTCTTCTATTATTATTATTAGTAGTATTAGTATTAGTATTAGTATTACTACTACTATTGCTACTACTAGTATTATTGTTGTTGTTGTATTATTGTTATCTATAATTTATATAATTAACCTTTATGTGGTTCGACCCTGGTTTTACCAGGTTATTTATTACTTCGACACTCTTGCATATGGGAAAAGACATCAATCTTTCGGTCATATCACGTTTTTAGCGTCCTTGTTAGGGATTTAAGTACTTGTACAAATTATAGTATTTATTTTATTTTCACTTTTCACTTTTCTTGTATATAACTTTGTTTCTTTTCTCTTGTTTTTTCTTCTTTTGTTTTCTTCTTCATTTTATTCTATTCCTACACGTGTATGAGAGTGTGGTCACGTATATTAAGTAATAAACTTTGTAAGGTATCTTAATCATTTTCAAAAAATATGGCTGAAGAATATAATCAATCACTTCATAATGAGAATAACCGTGTTAGAACACTTAGAGAACACATGAATCTCACAAGAACAAATGTACCATCATGCATAATTTTTTCTCCTGATGCATCTCATTTTAATTTTAAGCCAGATATTATTCAACATTTACCTTCTTTTCATGACTTAGATTTAGAAAATCCATACTTGCATTTAAAGGAATTTAAAGAGGTCTATAACACCTATAATGACTCAAATTATAGCATGAACACTATCAAATTAAAGCTTTTTCTTTTTTCATTAAAAGATAAAGCTAAGACACAACTATAAAATTTGAGACCTGGATCTATTCGTGCTTAGGATGAAATACAACAATAATTTTTAAAGAAGTTTTTCCTTTCTCATATAACAAACTTTTTCAAAAGACAAATCACCACTTTCACTTAAAAACCAAGAGAAATATTTTATCAATATTGGGATAGATATCGAGAGTTGCTTAATACTTGCCTTTATTATGGTTTTAAAACATGAAGATTGATTTTATATTTTTATAAAGGGTTAACACTTAGAGATAGGTAAATGATTAAATTGATATGCAATGAAACTTTTGAAGATAAAGACCTTGATAGAGCAATGGAATACTTAGACTTGTTAGCTGAAAATGCTCAAATTAGGATATCGAGGGTACTTATAAGACACTAAGTAAAACTCAACCTCATACTTCTAGTAGAGGTATGTACAATCTTAGGGAAGATTATGACCTTCAAGCCAAGTTTGCAACTTTAGTTAGAATTAAAATCTGCTCAAAACATTGTGTGTCAAGTTTGTGAAACCAATAAACACTCAACCAATGATTGTCCAACCTTGCCTTTTTTTAAGGAATGTCTCAATGAACAAGCTCATGCTTTAAACAATTTTCAAAGGCTCAATTAAAACTCATACTCACAAATATACAACCCTGGTTGGAGAAATCACTAAAATTTCAGTTGGAAAAGTGACAATGCATGAACTTTACTACCACAGTTTCAAGCACACCATCATTTCTAAAATTTTCATAGATATGCACCTTCTTATACTTCACTTCTTAGAAGAAATTTTAAGAAAACTTTATATACATTCATTGAAAAGCAATAGACAATCAACACTCAATTTGTTTAAAGCATAACATATTTTAAAGATACTCTCAGTTTTCAAGAGAAAGGTAAGTTCCCATCTCAACCATAGCAAAATCTCATGGGGCAATACAATGCAAATGCAAGTAGTTCTGAAAGGCAATATATAGATCAAGTCAAATCAATCATCACTCTTTGTAATGGTAAGGTTATTCACCAACCAATACTTCAACCTTGTGAGAAAGATGATGAGTCAATCTCTAAGGGTAAGGAAGGGGTTGAATCTGAACATTGCAAAGAAAAGACCAATTTCCCGTCAGCACTTCTATTTTCTCATGCCATGACTAATCAGGAAGAAATCGATGATAAAAAAGGCACCGAAAAATTGATGCGAATCTTTTATCAAAAGTGACAACAGATTCGACACCCAACATCATACTAATCGATGATTACTTTCTTAATGAATCTCTATTTTTTCTTTGTTCAATGCCTTGGTTTGCTAATAATATCAATTTTCTTGCTTCAAAATTTTTACCAACTCATTAGAATATCGAAGATAAAAGAAAATTTTTAAGCAACATGCTAAAATTTTATTGGGATGACCCTTACTTATTTAATTATTATCCTGTTCAAATATTTCAAAGATGTATTTCCAACAATGAGGTAAATAATGTCATTAAATTTTATCACTTTAAGGCACGTGGGGATCATTTTTCATGAAAAAAAAGGACTATAGAAATCTTACAAAGTGGATTTTACTAGCCCACCATATTCAAGGAATCACATGCATTCCGCAAAACCTGTGAAAATTTTCAAAAGATAGGATTTATTTCAAAACACAGAGTCTTTAGATAATCTTTTATTGATTCTTAAGCCTCATCATAGTCGAGATAAGCATTGTGCAATTCATGACTTATGAACTCATTTTCATAAAGAATATGCTTGACATAGTCTTGGGAATCTGATTAAAAAAGACCC
Source organism: Populus ilicifolia (assembly GCA_015708895.1). Lineage (NCBI taxonomy): Eukaryota > Viridiplantae > Streptophyta > Magnoliopsida > Malpighiales > Salicaceae > Populus > Populus ilicifolia. Next base: position 41,328 of record SRLM01002896.1, read on the forward strand.
TGTTTACCAGTTTTTTAAAAAACTGGATGGGAAGCTTATCCCCGACCCATAGAGGGCGTTTAAGCTGTTTTTGAACGTAAAACCAAGGGAAGATATGAGTCACAATCACAACCACCTATACATATAAATGTTTTTTTAAAATAAATAAATAGAGTGTGTGTGTGTGTGTGAAACTCTAGCTGGCCTACATATTGGTGATATAATTGTCTTTTTAATTTCTCATTTATAAAAATCCTCTCTTCCTTCATTTCATTTCTACTCAACTCATACATTCAACAAATATAGAAATGTGTAGAAATGACAAGTTTCTCAAGTTATTAGATAAAAAATATTTGTGTTTTCAGTAGATCTAGTCTTAGAAAAAAAGAGAAGTTTTAACAAATATAAAAGTATGTAGAAATAGTAAGTTCCTCAAGTCATCATATAAGAAATGTTTGTGTTTTTGTTGTTTCTTATATTTATTTAAGTGTGTTTAAGTTTTGTCAGTGTTTATTATTTCAAGTGATGTCTTCTATATTCAATCTTTCTACTTTAGAACATTGAGGACAATGTCTCATTTTGATTGGAGGGAGAGAGCAGTAGTTGATAAAAAAAATAATTAACTAACTATATTTTTCATTTCACAAAGCATGTGCAAAATTGTTGTTACTAGGATGACAGAGTAAAAGAGCTCTTTTGTGTGACTCTTGAGACGTATTTAGTAGTCATTGTTCACAAGGTCTATCATAATAATTCTTAAAATATTCAGGTTTACAAACTCTCGCATTATTATCACTTAATTCTACTCATATACTCATTTAACATGCATTCTTAAGCCTTTATTTTCACACACACACTTTAACATATGATTATGGGTTGCACATTGAATTATTATATTATTTATGTTCTTTTGTTAAAGGTAACAACTAAGAGAATGGGATAATATATAATTTGCAAAAAAGAGAGAGTAAAAAAATGATGATAATAAATATGTTAATAAGTTTGATTTCATAACCTCCCTAACCTAAACAATTAAGCCCGAAGAGGTGTTATAACACTTAATAACCTAAAGTCAACTAACTTAGGAGATATTGGCTCAACACTTATTACATGGGTTGAGGAGAAAAGCTTAAGGGAATCAAACATTGCACTATCTAAATATCATTATCTGCAACCCGAGTTATTAAGTTCGCAGGGGTGTCTCAACACCTAATGCCCTAAGACCAATTAGTCTGGGAGTCATTAGTCGAAAGCTCGTTATATGGGTTAAAGATGCATTATGTTACATGTATATATTAAAAAAAAAATCTCAATCCAAGAAAGTTAACCTTAAACATTAGAACAAAAATTTTATTTTTTTTCCAAGTAAAGCCCCATCATTATATGTTGATATATTAAGTATAAAAAAAAGTTTATTAATATCTTGTTTAAGAGGTATTGAGCAGATATATAAATTTAATGAGAGTTTGTTTATCTGAATAGATTAATAGAAGTTGAATGATGAATATCTTGCTTTGTGGAATTTGTAAATTATTTTTCTATTTTAACACTTTGATTGCTAAGGACTAGTAATAAGTTGGTTGGGGGTGTGTGATTAGTACTTAAAAGTGCATTTTTATAAGGGTTTTATATCATCATTTTGCACTTGAAGTATCAACAACTCTTTAACTAAAACATGTTTTATAATAACATATTTAATAATATAAGATACCTTTAATTTATGGTAAATATTTATTTTAAATGTAGGCCTATGACATAAATAAAAGGACTAATTGATGAGTTTAAAAACTAAAATTGAAAGGACAAAGAGATGACTAAACATAGAAAAAAGATGTTGGTGAAGTTCAAATTAGAACACTGTTCTGTAATTGGGTCATATCTAGAGCTATAGATCTCATATTTAGGTTTACTTTATAATGATGAAAAGGTAAGACATAGGCCTATAACTTTCATATGAAGTCCAAGATTTAAAAAGGTCATTTTCAAGTCTAAATTGCAACAACAACAAAAAGATCTGAATTTGTCCTGCAGCCCGCGTACTGTTTAATGTTTAGCCTATATCTGGAGTTTTAAGAGTCTAAATGACCTTTTTTTTTCCCTAGAAAGCTAAAATAATTTCTTGTAACTTTAATGTTTTTAAGTGGTTCTAATTTTGATGTTATGAATGATGTTTTGGGCAAACAAGAGAAGATAAGGATTGTCACCAAGTCAAGAGTTAGCCACCCACTTATCAATTAGTCATCAAATCAATAGTTTCTAATTTTGGCTTTAAAAGGAGGCATTTGCCATTCAATTAGGCATCTTAGTCTTCAAATCATGATCATGCTTTTGCTTTCTCTCTTTGTATTTTTGTGATGTTTAGGTTTTCCTTTTATTAATATTAAATTTATGTCTTTCATTTCCTTTCCTTTTCTTAGTTAACTTTTATCTCATTTATGTTCTTATTTTTTTTCTTTTTTTCTTTCATTTTATTTAGTTAAGTTTATTATGTCAAAGTGAAAAGGTTACAATAATAATGTAAGAATAAATATAGTATAAACTTAATATGGACTTTAATATTTGATACTAACATGTTTTGTATTTGTTATCTTCTTCACTCTTTAATACTTTACTTGTTAAATGACTAATCTAGATTTATGTTGTATAACATTTGGTATAACAAATACTTGACACTTTCATGATCATTATTATATGGTATAACTAATATCTAAGATATGAAAGGAACTTGATTTGTTATTAACATAAGTTATAATCATGAATGCCTGATGAGATTTATAAATATTAGTATTAATCGAATAAGATAACTAATATAATCATATTAATAATTTATAATCTAATTGAAACCTTTTTCATAAGTGGTTTCTAATTAAATAATAAGAGTTTATACTATACTTGTTTCACATACCATTAGTGGATCCTTTAACTTTGATATTTGTTATTATTATTATTTAATCTCTACCTTAATTTTTCATTTTAAAGTTCTCATCAACTTCTTCTTCTTTTTCTTTTTCTATTATTATTATTATTAATAGTAGTAGCAGTAATATTATTATTATTGTTGTTGTTGTTGTTATTGTTGTATTATTGTTATCTATAATTTATATAATTAACCTTTCTATAATTTGACTCCGATCTTACTGAGTTATTTATTATTTCAACACTCCTGCATTTAAGAGAAAATATCAATCTTTTATTCGTGTCAATAAAATATTATTTTGATTTTTTTAAAATTAATTATTATTTTATTAATCATTAAAATTATATTTAAAACTATAAAATCAATCCATTTAATTAAAAACTTTAAATGAATTAAAAAGACAGATTATGAGATTTCAAGAAAATCAATCTGCCTCCTTGCAGCAGAGCACGGATCAATAGACTAGTTTATTTGCTATCAGTAAATGTGTTCCGTATAATCGGCTAATTGGCAATCCGGGATCTTGGCTGGTCAGACTCCAGACGCGATGAGGTTTAACAACTATAGCCCAATAGTACCCAAATTCCAATACTCAGCCCAATTATTTCAGCCGTAGCAGCAAGCAGAACCACCTCGAGCGACCCTGAGTGGAAGTATCGCGACTTTTATAATCTAAACCCACTCATCTTTTTATTTTTATTTTTATTACTTCTCCCTCTCCTTCTCTTTCCTAAATCCTAAAAAATAAACTCCCAATTTGTTATACAGCAAGATAGACTTTTATTGCATGGAATGGGGGAAGAGAAGTCAAAGAAGAGACCACTGGACCTGGACTCAAACTGGGACGTGATCATGGGCAGAGACGACGGCGAACCACCGCCATTAGTGATCGTGAAAAACACGCCACAACCGCAACCACAGTCCACGCTGAGCCAGAGAGAGGACTTTGCTTCAATCTCCGATAAGAAGCTGGAGGAACAAATTGAGAGAAACAAAATTCATGTTATGAAGTTAGGCCCTACATTGCCTGACAATGGAGAGAAGCTTCAACTTACTATTAAGGCTATGGAAGAGGAGCTTGATCAAAGAAAACATCGTCGCCCTGCCGAAATGGTCTGTTTTCCATTGTTTTAGTGGGTTTGCCATCAATCTCTTTGATTTTTATTTTCGAGTCTTGAAAATTGATTCTCGCATGAATTGGTTGCTATTTTTTTTACTGGACAGGATGTTGCTGAATGTGAGAAGCACAGAAACTCAACAGCTTCAAGTAGAATTGCTAACTTCAATTTTCTCTCCTAAATGTTTATGAAAATAAAAAAAAAAATAGTTAAGGTATCTGAAAATGGGTTTTGTATGTGCTTCAGACGGTTTTGGACACAAGGATGCATCATCTCAAGTCAAAAATTCAAAATCCCAATTTTCCACTATTTTTAGTAGAAAGATGGAAGAAAATGTATGATGCTCTTCTTTATGTTTTCAAGCCATTCATTCATATCTTGAGGTTTCGTTCTTTGCATAGCATATTTGCTGTTACCTAACTATTTATTTAACAGACAGATTGTAGGGTAGGTAATGCTTTCGATAAAGAATTGACGACCTTGGGTCACTGTAATCGCCAAAATATGAGAAGTAATGGAAGGTCATGGAAAAAGAGAAAACAGAACATACAGTCATCATCAAGACAGTTGCCTTTTCAATGTGCTACCAGCGTCTCTCTTAATGGAGAAAGATGTGGACCTGCTAATGGTGGTGATCAAAAGGGTAAAGCTTCTTCAGCTCATCTTTTACACCACAACAGCGAAAATTTCTCCACCAAGTCCTCCAAGAAGTAAGCATTTTTACATTCATCGTGTTATCCTTGTGTCATATGTGTATTTATATTAAGGTTTGCTGTATGCATACAATGATTTTTCTTCGTACCCATAAAAATATTGGACACCATACCTCATCGAAAAACAATGTTTTCCAAACACATTTCAAGAATATTTGTTCATGAAGATTTTTATATTATTTGATTTCTAAATTTTAAGCGATCTGATCTAATAATCATAATAAATACAAATTGCACTTGGAGTTTGTGTGTAGAATTAATCTAAGATCAATGTCATATAAGATATACCATATTAGCATTTTGGCATGGTTTTCAACCTGGTAGCCTCTTCACATGAATCCTTGAGTATGTAAATTTCATCTGCCCTTATTGCCTCAAACAGTCAGTTGAATGGAAGAAATGCATGTTATATTTCATGGGCATTGTTTAATTTTTAAAATGATTTTTTTGGGTAGGAAGGATGATTGCCAAGTCCTGCCTTCAAATGGTTCAAGGCCTAGGAAGGTATGTTTTTTGGAAACCACCACCCCACCCCCCGGCAGATAGATGACTGATGGTGTGCTTTATACACATAAATTGTTCATAAGAAAAAGCTTGTTGTTCAGAGTGATAGTGATAATTATAGTGTCATTTCTTTGCTATACAAAAAAAAAAAGATTAGTAATTGAAATGGTTAGACTATGATATTTTAACTGGAAGTGTCACTTGTAGAGTCATGTCTAATGATCTGTGATTAATGCTATTAAAAATTTTCTCTGCATTGATTGTCTAGATTCTCAAATTATTGGCCTAGCACTTTGTTTGCATCAGATTGATATCCACCCCATGTGGAGGAAATTTCCCCTGTAATATCTGCAATCTGGTCATGATAGGGGGGCTTTTGAGGGATGTGAAAGATTTTTCTCTTTGTTATTTAGATAGCTAGTTAAATGCTACTCTTTTGGCGCTAATATATTTTGTGAATGATCTTTCTGTTATAAATTTTGTCTATTCTCTTTCTCGTAAACTACATTTTTTTTTGGTTTTGTTTTTTGCACCCTCTTGGTGCTTTTAAGTCAAATACTTTTTTTGTTTTTTAATATATATTGAAAAACATGTAGCAAGTCATGGAGTTGTGTGAATTGCAATTTCTTTGAATTCTACTGTTGATATTTCTAGAAGTTAATTGGTGGTTTTGGCAGAACACTAAAATTGCTTGTTTGCATCGATTTCCTAGATTTGATCTTACAAATGGTAGATCTGATTAGTGGGACCTAGTTCTGGGATTGTGTATATGGCCTGAGAACCTGAATGCGGAGCTACTTATGTTTTGAAGAAGCTTTGCCTGAGGTCTAGTATTAGTCAAAGCAGCTGGAGCTACAGTAACCATTATGTTCTATCTTGATAGCTTTCATAAATAATATGTTTTAATGGCTTTTAACTATAAAGAAACTGCTTTAGAACTCAATTCTATTTGTATTTAAACCATCACTATCTTCTCATGAAAATTATAAAAATTTAAAGCAATTTGAATATTCTTTTATCGAGTCATAACTCATGGGCAAATACCCTTGCACTGATGATCAGGTGTGTTTTGTGTCAGTGTTGATGTTTCACTGAAATTGGTTGTGGGATGCCCAAGCACATGTTTGATGATGGTGCTTTCCACGATCCCAAAAATTAGTTAATTTATTCTTCACTACTGTAGTTTTAAGCTGTATTAAAAAACTCTGGAAAATTTTATTTTGAACTGTATCAAGCAGAAGTAAAGATACAAGGCTAATAGAAAATGGGGAGTTGAGACATGACATTGAGAATGGCCAGTTGTTTTGGTGCATGAAATTTATTTGGCTATGCTCAAATGTAGCCAAGTGTATATTATGGAATAGCAACCCGCTGTTTACACTGTTCAGCAATAAGAATTTTTGTCTTTGGCAGCTGATTGGATACATGATGATAACATTATTTAAACAGGATCCGACAGTTGTTGTCCTAGACGAAGATGAACCTCAGCTAGGGAGAACAGAGCTAGCAAAAGAATTGGCTGAACAGTAATTGAAACTCCCAATGTTTTTCTTTCCTATTTTCCCATGTTTCAACTTTTGACTATGCTGTTAATGGTAATTTTGATCCCTCTGTTCCTCGTAGCATGAAGGATGCTAAGATCTCTTATCCATCAAGGTACAGCAATTTTTTTTTCTGATAACTTTAACTATTTTAAATTAGTTCACAACAGGGACGACACATAATCTTCTGATAACTTCTTGATTATCTGACACAGAGATGATCCAGCATCTGTTGAAATTTCTTACAAGGATATGGATTGCCTTGCCCCTGAAGCTTTTTTGACATCGCCTATTATGAACTTTTACATCAGGTAATTGTACTAGCATACAGTTTAGTTTTGATCTTATAATTTGGGGCATTTATTCAATTTATTATTCTCTTCCTAAACCCTGCACATTTAGGGTTCATGAAAAATTTGTGAGTGAGTTTTCTGCATTTCAGGCTGTTGATTGAATCGTTTGATGCTATCTATTTGTTTTCTTTCTTCTTCTTAGAGTAGTTGTTTCAACTGTACTGCTGTTTTGAGGAGAGCAGTTTAAAAGGAGTTGGTCATTAGGGATTTATTTGAAACTTTGACAACCACTTAGTATGGCTTACTGAAAAATATGAAAATGCAAACTTGGCACACACTGAGTTATGACCTCCAACTCTGCTCACTGGCTATTTTTATAAGTGCATGAGCAAAGCCCTCAGAACTTGTTGTGTTTCTTGACATAATAAAAGATTCCGTATGTGATAAGTCTTTTTTCTCCTTTTGAATAATGTCTTTGATACAGATTGACATATTATTGAGGAGAGTGAAAGAATGCGATGTATAAAGAACATAAGAATCTAATAGACCAAACCCTTGAATTTACAAGGAGAGCTTCTTGAATTTACAAGAACCTTGTTCTTGTCTTGATGTCCACAAAAACATAGAATCAATATCTCAAAGAACACCCCCCCCCACCACAGTTCAGATTGCAGATCTCAGTACATTGAATACTCAGTTGTGGAGGCACTCAACCTGGATTGCTGAAATGGGTGTACTAGTCTCTTAGCGTTTTCAAATTAAACATGGAAGGAAAAAATGATAGAGAAGCAAGGCTTTTTAGTTGTTTCAAGGAGGAAAGGAAGAGAGAAGAAAAGGGAAGGATAAGAAGAAGAGATGCAGTGAAAAGGCCAAGAGAGATGCGATGAAGAGAGGCAAGAGACTGATAATAATAAATATGCAATTAACTTTTATAAAATGCCAAGTGTTGGAATTGGACCTCCTGTAGGCCAGGTTTTTAAGTTAAAATTTAGCCTAGTGTACAATTCTGTTTAGGCCTATTTTTAATTCTATTTGGAACTAGATTTTTTATTTTCTGTTATTTGAAAAATCTTCAACCAACAATATTTTCTTTCATTCGTCAATATTGCTATTTTTATATTTTAGATGCCTAATAATATTAATATTTAATAATGACCCAAATAGGTTTCTAAAATGTATCCCTATCCAAATTAGCATACTAACTGCCCCTACATATCATGAATGCACATGTGTGAATCATGTTCCTACCACACTGACCCAAATGTCCACAAATCTGATAACTTTGGAACCAAAATAGGAAGAAAACCACTAACAAAATAAAACAGTGTGCTAATTAAAATCCATTGTGATAAAAAATATTGTAAATTATGAGTTCCCTAAGCAATATATAAGTCCTGAATATAAAAATTACAAAGGAATTGGGACCAGTCTGCCTTACACTGCATCAGTAACTTGTATAGTTTTTTATTAGATTTTAGCTGGAAAACATCTGAAGGGAGAAGATGCTTATTTATAGGAATTAAGTGTATCCGTTCCAAAATTTGGACATTTTATGTCAAGCTCCTATCCTAAAATATAAAACATGACAGTTGCAACACCTAGATCCAAACGCACCAAACAATGTGCTGCAAAGTCCAAACAATGTAGATGGGACAGAAGTCCAATAATATACTTGTGCAAAATGATGCAGTCTAGGGTGAAGAGAGTCCCCCATAAAACATCTATATGCAGGACAGTGGATTCACCAGCAAATCAGCAATTCCTTAGGAGTATTCTAAGAAGTACATTTTCAGGTTGTCTTGCAAGCAGTAAGCTCAATGTTATAGGTCCTTGACTTCAGCTTGTTCTTTTACTGATCTCCAAAGTTGGGGATTGGGTGGATTATTTTTCTCATGAGTCTTCATATGAGTTTGTGCCTGACCAACTTGCAAGCTGGTCTGCCTATTTGTTGCCCAAACCGGCTACCATGAGGTTAAAGAGACTGGAACTGCATTCCTAAAGTGGGTTTTTGTATCTTGTATCTGGAGTAGCATGTTATTTCTTAACAGGAATGATTTTCAGTTCATTATACATTGAAGGAGAGTTTTCTATTTGAAGAATAAATTATTAAATTTTGAAACATGTGATACTATTGGCTATTATTAGTGTAATAGAGTGGTAGAAATACTAGCATTCATTCCTTACACTTCTTTTTTGTAATTTGAAAACGCAATGCTTTTTCCAAATCTTGTTGTGTATATGCTCAGAATGCCCTATTTTTGGGGATGTTCTAGGTTTTTCTTTGCAGATTTTGAGTGACGGTCTTAAATTTCTCTTTTTAGTTATTTACTGCTTTTCTTGTTTAGATATATACGTCTGCAAGCATCTCCAGCAAATAAGGCGACGTGTGATTATCACTTTTTTAACACATTCTTTTACAAGAAGCTGGAACAGGCCATATCATACAAGGTAGCTTTCTTGCTTGGTGTTTAACTAATAAAAAAAGGAAATATGCCAGCTTTCTTGTCTTTTTTAAGTGACATTGTTTAATTCATCAGAACATACATTCATAGATCTGACATTTGAAAGCTATTTTTTACTAGAGCTTTTGAATGCCTGAACTAGAAGAGCTAAGTACGTATAAAAAATATTGGCAATGTCATTGCTTTTATATTAAACTTTACAATTTTTATGTGAAAGTAATTTGAAAATGATTTTGATGGATCTTGACCAAGTCAGCTCAGCTTTATTAGAGTAAGATTTTGCCCATGATTTTTATCTTGAGAAAAATCAGGAATTAAAATAAATACCTACATGTGTGACATGGGAATTCAATATTGTTTTAGTGGTGCTGGTTATAGAATTGACTTGATTAAAAACACCTTGTTTTCTTAAAGTAAAAAAATTCCAGGGAAAACGTTTGGTTATATTTGGTAATTTCTTGAAGTTTTTGCTTCGAAATGTTTTAAAGTTGAATGCACAATTATGCCTGCACCGTCTCCTTTCACACATTCATAACTCATCTTCCCTTTTTTATGCAGGGGAGTGACAAGGAATCATTTTTTGTCAAGTTCAGAAGGTGGTGGAAAGGTGTCAATATATTTGAAAAGGCTTACATACTTATTCCCATACACGATGAGTAGGTTATCAATGTTAATTTTAACTGCTTTCTCAACTCTTCCCTTATTTCTGATTGCATATTGCTGCTTATAAGGAGAAATGCAGGCTGTGATTGCTAGATTATTGCTCTTAATTTTTTCTTATTTGTAGGATTGAAATTAGTCTAGTCAGTAGTTAACTGGCTTTTTATGAGAGGATTTCTTGCGGTTACTAGTAAACTCCATGTGAGTGGAGAAGCTCCTCATTCCCACACTGGTAAATTCAAACTATTCAGGCAAGGATTCAAACCTGAGATATGCACCACAACTGCATCCATTAATCTAAACCCATGGGACTATAGTTGCTTGACCATCCAGTTGAAGGATTTAAAATTCTGTAATTAATGCTGTTAGGCCCCCCCCTGGGTGTTAGGTGCAAGGCACCAAGCCAAAATGCCTTTTAAGGCCAGGTCTAGAGGTGCTTAAAAGAGTGCCTAGATGAATCAGCATCTTTTCCATTATATCTATTAGAATACGGTTTTGTAATGCATTTATTTGTTATTTTTGTTATGTTATGCCATAGTATCATTTTGTTAAGTTGGCTGAAAGGGAAGGCATTTATGCCAAGTCGAGAACTTTGAAAGACCATAAAGGATAAAGAAAAAAAAAGGGAGAAAAGAAAAGGAACCACCACACAAAAATGAAGGAAGACAAAAAGGCACCAATATCCACCCCGTATGATGGTAGTAATTGTATTGTTAGGAAATATAAAAGAACAATGAAAAAGGAAGATAAGAAAAGGCACCAATATCCACCCCATTTGATGGTAGTAATTTTATCCTTGGGAAATCTAATGTTAGGTATCCTGTATAATTTAACATTTCTTAATCGAGTTTAATGGGCTTGATGATACTTGAGGCTTTGGAACTTAGAGATGTTCTCAATTTGTTTTTTGGCTATTATGCCTGTTCAGAGATAGTAAAAAAGAACGGACTATTTTATTTCTATCTTTAGTGGTTTGATGTGTAACATTCTAAAATGATAGATTGGAATAATCTGGCGATGAACACTGGCCCCCTTTCTATTGGGATGGTTTGCTCCTTCAACCAAAACAAAAAACAACAAAAGAAAATTTGGATAAATGGTGACTAGAAAAGGAATTGGATATTGGCACAATAGGAGTCATCTTATTCATGAGTAGTTGAGACTGAATGCATTTGTTTAAGGCCATTAGCCAGCGATGCCTCTCCCTCCAGCATAGGAGGATCCAAGCAGGATAAACAGGTTATGAACATTTTTTTTTTCTTTATGTTGTGCATTTTCATATGAAGTTGCCACTTTGCAAACTTGAACCTATTGCACTTATGATTGATAACCTGTATCACTGCCATTGGACTAGATAATGGCTGATCTTTGTATGCACTGTACCCATGCATATTTGTGAACATGCTTGCTCATATGAAATGTGTATCAGTGTCTTTTATTATGAAATAACAGCAAAAAGTATGTACTAGTGTTCAGTATTATTATAGTGCTGTCTCATGTCAGTGGTTGGTGCCTAGTGCCCAACCAAAAGAGATGCCATCTTCTCCCTGCCTTTTCTCTCATCTGGTAAAAATCATTTCTCACCTGTTTCACATATTTTTGTTGTCTTTCATGTATCCAGTCTTCATTGGAGCTTGGTGATTATATGTTTCCCGGATAAGAAAGATGAATCAGGACCAATTATTCTTCATTTAGATTCATTGGGATTTCATCGTAGCAGTACGGTATTTTCTAACATTAAAAGGTGAGATAGGAAAGTCCTTCCAAGCAGTAGAGTTGTTTTCATAACTAACCTCTTGCTGAAGTCATGTAACAGTTTGTAACTTCCTATGAATGCCTTCTTTATTGGGTTTGTTCAGGAAAGGGATTAATAGTGTTGTTGTGAACTTAAAATTCTTTTTGATAGTCATTATTGAGAAAGAAGTACCTTTGAACTGTAGCTGCAGAAAATTATACTGGGAATTACTTCATTTTTCTATGTTCAAAGGTTGAGCATGTGAGAAGCATTGGGAACTATTACGATAATGGGAGAGAACTATAAATTAAAGCTTCGTTGTAATGCCTTGTTAGAATGCGGTAAATTCAAATGCTAATGAATGGTGTTCCTTGTGTGCTGCAGTTATTTGAAAGAAGAATGGAGGTATATGAATCAAGAAGCTGTTCCTACAGATTTTCCAATTCCAGATAGAATATGGAAACATCTAGATCGTAGAATTGAGGACAAAATCATTGCGGTGAGTTTATATAGAAAATGCCCCAAGTGTTGTGTTGTGTCATGGTCATTTCTCTGGAATGGTATTTATGCCTTAATATGACCAGGGGTATTCCTTAAAACTTTTGCCCATGTGTACAGTCTCCCCAGTTTGCATAATGGAGGGGGTAATATTAATTGGATCTTTCTTTTTCTTTGAATCTTAATGAGAGAACCTCAAGACCTTTGGCTGCATATACAACTTGTTTGGAACCAAATCACATGTGGAATTGAATTCAATTCCACATGCAATTTGAATTCAATTGATAACCTATTACAATTCTTATGTTTGGAATAAAATACTAAATCACAGAATTGAATTCAATTATACTGTTTGGAATACACATGGAAATGAATTGAATTAACAATCTTGATAATTTTGCTTTGAATTCTTTTTAAAAAAAAATTGTTACAAAGACTTATATTTATTTTGCCCTTAATTCTGTTATTTTATATTTTTTTCTATAAATTTATATCTTGTATTTAGATTTATATAATTGTTTATCAAGTATTTATTATTGTTTATCATCATGGTTTTTCTTCTTTTTAGTAAAAGTTTGGAATGAATTGAATTAACAATCTTGATAATTTTGCTTTGAATTGTTTTTAAAAAAAAATTGTTACAAAGACTTATATTTATTTTGCCCTTAATTCTGTTATTTTATATTTTTTTCTATAAATTTATATCTTGTTTTAGATTTATATAATTGTTTATCAACTATTTATTATTGTTTATCATCATGGTTTTTCTTCTTTTTAGTAAAAGTTTGGTGATTGTTTTGAGCTATATAGAAGAGATTAATTAACAGTGATCAACATTTTTTAATTCTTAGATCAATGAGCCTAATAGCATGACCCATTCACTTGTTGTGTGCATAAAACACAACATGTTTCCATAAAAGAATGCTAAATTAAGTTTTTCAGAGAGTTTTCTTTGTTATTCGTATCATTAAAAGGATGAATTGTTATTTAAGAGACTAAATTAAATTATATTGTTGATATTGTCAAGAATTTTTCTAAATCTTGAAGTCATAATTTAATTAGAGAATAATAATTGATTTGTACTTTATTATTATTTAATTTGAATGACATCACCATTTAAAACAAAAAACAAATGATCTATTCGGTTACCATATGATTAGCGCCCACAATGACCACAACAAACACATTAGTTCTCTTAATAATCTATCAAGAGAACAGAACAAAAGAAGAGGAGGGCAGCAAATCATTTGAAGAAATAGGTGTAGATGAATATTTTTGGAATGTTATTTTCATTGTTGATGAATATTATTCTCCCCTCTGATTTGCTTTTGCCTTTTTTTATGATTTGAATTCTAGTGCCCTCATAAGGGTTTCAAATACAGAAATTGATTTAACCTTTGGAATTGAATTCAATTCTAAGGGTTCCAAACAGCCTATATCCTTAACATCTGTCTCTTCTCTGCTAGGCTTGATTGTAGAGTGTGGTTTCTGAAGATTGTGGATTTTGTTTTTGTGCAAATCTTTCCTTGACGCCTATACCAACCTGGATCATGTGTGTTTTTGTTCTCTCTTGCTAATCATATTTGGAAAGCTAGGATGATTTTCAAAGTTGAGGCGTTTGTTTTGACTATGGTCCTTATTAACCCTAATGATTTAATTAGGAGGTCTAGGGAAGCTTTTTTCTCTTATGTCCTTTAAATGTTATTGGTGTGATGAAAAGTCGTATCTATCATTTTCAACATTGTTCTGTGGAGTGGGACAGGCTTTGTTTCTATGTAGAAAGGATTGTAAGAATCTTTGAAGTCTGATGTTGTGCATTTCGCATGCATTTGGACAGAACAGGAATTTCTGGAATTTCAATATCATCAACCATTGAGACAAATATTTCTGAGTAGAAATTTTTTCTTGCATTGTTATGATGTTTTGCTCCAAGATCTTGGGGTGGCGTCTCCTTAGCTATCGAGTGTGTTTGGTATTGTTGTAGCTGTTGTGATTTGAAAAAAGTTTTTTTATGAAAGTGTTTTTGGATGAGGTTGGTGTTGGAGAACTGTATTTACTGTTTCTCCAATGGTTTTACATTCTTTCCATACAATGATTTTCTTCTTGAAAAAATGTAAAACATCTATGAACTTTTACCTGCTTGGCGTGGGTGGGTGATTGGTGATTTAGTTCCTGAAAGTTGTTGGCCTTTTACTCCTCAATTGTCTCACGGATATGTGGTAGTTCTTTTCTTCTTCTTTTTATTCAATTGAATGTGTGAATTTGGAGCTCCATTAATGAAGTTGACACATTTTTCCTTCTCTCAATTCTTTAATGGTTGGTTTGAACTTCACCTCACTACATCCCATTACTAAATTTCCTACCAGGTGCCCCAGCAGAAAAATGACTATGATTGTGGCCTCTTTGTACTTTTCTTCATGGAGCGCTTCATTCAAGAGGCTCCTGAGAGGCTGAAAAAGAGAGATCTGGCAATGGTAATTCCTCCCAACCCAGACTTGAATGAATAATTTCAACAATCTAGTTTTAACTCCTTGATTCAATATTTGTTATGTTTGTAACTCTTTGATTCAATATTTGTTATGTTTCAGTTTGGCAAGAAGTGGTTCAGACCTGAAGAGGCCTCTGATTTAAGAAAGAAAATCAGGACTATACTTATGGATGAGTTTCAAAATGCGTTTAAGAGTGGTCATATTTCAGAATCTTCTTCTTTATCTTCAGGTGGGGATCCTCCCTAAATTTGGGGTTCATATGATGCTGTTTTTCAAGATTGGGTGGTTTATCTACCTATGGTTTGCATTTTGAATGCTACATTACGCGCGCAAAAGATGTTCGTGTATAGCCAGGGTAATTTTGTTCAGAGAAAGTGAAATAGGTAACATGTTTTGGTTGTTTACCACTGATCAGTTACCAGTTTGTATCCCAGTTTAATTGATTTACCAAATGTACAGAAGGAGAAGGGATTTGAATGGTGCTGCTTTCTTTTTGATGGTGGTGCAGTGTCCACCTAACATCCTTTGCGGCTCCTTTTGTTTTGTTTGCCCTTTTCGACTTGTAAGTAGTTAAACGCCACTGGGTGCCAATGCATTGCCTTACATGCAAACAATATGAAATTAGAAAAGAATACAATGATATGGGCTTTTGAGCTTGATGGAAATGCAGGTTTTATTTTCAATGCGCAACCACTTCAGTCTGAATTGAATGTGATGAATGGATTAGGGAATAGATGATGCTGTCGTAGCGTGCTGGGGTGGATTGGATGATTCATTTTTAATTTACCAGCTGAATTCATGCTCCAAGAGTCTGAGTTGAATGTGATGAGTGGAGTAGGGAATAGATGATGCTGTCGTAGCCTGCTGGGGTGGATTTGATGATTCGTTTTTAATTTACTACCTGAATTCATGCTCCAAGGTGTAAAACTGAAGGACATACGTTGAGGTAATAATCAAATGCTAGAGATTACTGATTCTGTAGTAGCAGCAGCAAAGCTGTAACAAAATGTCAGAGTATGCCAGGTCCGCCTGAATAAATGGCTCCAAACTTTTCACTTTCTGGGAGATTTTGTCGCGCCCGACTTCGAATGTCGAGATTCATGCCACGAGCTATGCAGGAGAGGATGACGGCACATGTTTAATATCACAAGGACGGCCGGACAGACGTATGCATGGTTATCTTCGCTAATGCCTGCATAGGAATAAGGCATATCCCAAAGCCAAATTGCAATATATCTGTAACTACACGGAACTCTAATCTACACTTATGAAGGCAGACATGTCCATCAATCAACAGATTGCCAAGCCACAAATTCAAAACAGAAACGCCAGCCCAAAGTTTTCTTCCGAGCAATCTGCAACTGAATTTTGTGGCCTGCGTCAAATGTGAAAGGAAAAGTTCCTGTCATAGACAATTTCAGAGACCGCTCAATAAAATGTTTTACATCAGCAACTTGCCCACGAACCCTTGACGCATATTCAAATTCATAAAAATAGTTCTACGACTATCATCTAAAGAACCAGAGAATTTCCACTAAAACTAAACCTCAGATATAACCTGCTTAAGTATCCTCTGCATCTCGTCAAGTTACCTAGCTAGCTGCAAGTTCTTAATTAACTTTGCGATGCCTTCGTTGCTTGCTTTCTGAAAATACAATCACCAGGTCAAAAAAATTATATATATATATATATAAACACCCTAATGGAAACTAAAATCAATGTTCAAAAAATGACAAGAAAAAACCTAGTCCAAATGATTGAAATGTAAAAACAATTTCATTAGTGGAAATCACCACCATCATCATCAACCACCAACAGGTTAGAGTATGATAGAATATTCACATATTATGCAGGAGTGAATTTATACAGATATAGGGAGGCAAGCAATGTGAATTTATACACTTGCTAATGAAACTCTCTATCATGAGTGTTTGTTTCTGTGCTAGTTTCCTTTTTTCCATTTGGAAAAAGTACGTACAAGTTCCAAAATAATAAAAGCACAGTGGAATAGGTTTTTACCGCAGCAATCACAACAGCCTTGGTTGATTCTTCTCAGTACAGCTCTTCTAACCTCTGGCGATTCCTTTTCCTATCAGGAGTTGCATGTGCATGTGCTTTCATTCCATATGTCTTCAGCTGAAAATTTTCAAAAGCCTCAGAAACTGTTTCACCTGTATGATGATGTCCATGCATTGATTTATCAGAAGACAGCAAATGCAAAATAAATTAATGATTTAAAAACTTCTTAATGTTTGTTACAAACCAGCTAGGGTTTCTTAGCATACACCCTCACATTCCTATCTTCACAAAAAAGACTGATGTGATGATCACGTATAGAGTTCTTCGTCAGCTTTTTGTATCTCTATTCTGACAAAACATGGCTTAGTTCAAAAGTGTAATCCAAGAATGATATTACAACAGGCAACATCGAAAGATTTTGAAACACCAGTCATTGATTAGCTTCCAGCCTCTAATTTATGAAAACAAAAGATTGTAAAGAAAAAATTGCAAACAAAATTATAAGAGTTCTACTGTCCTGTGCTACACTTATGCAATGCAGACCATCAATAATCTTCAGATTCATACTCATCTTTAGTCTTGCAAGAAAAAAAAAATCCTAGGAAAAACACTTGAAAATAAGCACATTGGAAGTGAAATTAATACCTGGAAAATTTTGATTGTGGATGTTGAAACATGCACGAAGAAAAGACCACAGTCAAATTTAAAGTTCAGAAACCAACATTAAAGAACGAATTCCATCATAATCATAATTTGTCTCTCCTCCTTACCTTTCAAGAGGGTTATTTCTTCCCCGTGTCAAATCAATTTTCACATTGGACACAGAGCATCTTTTGTAAATGTCAAATTACCATTTCCTTGATTAAAAAAATCACTCTTTCAGGTAAATTTTTCTAATGCTCTATGGAAGAAAATACTAGCTTACAACATATATTATATTTGCATTATCTATTTTGGACCTGAGAACAAATAATATCCTGAGTAGTGTTGTCTTTGAAGTGTTCTAGCTTGTCCTAAGAAGCAGAAAACCCAAAGCAGGACTACAAAATATAACAAATTACCATGATGTGTACTACAGACAGGTATATATGTATCCTTTTAGTTGAAAGAAAACTGAAAAAAAGGGACAGGTATGCTCCTGGAACACTTCTGATGATGTCCCAAAATTTTATATAATTAGAGGTTATTTTGTATTTAAATAGTGGTTAATTATATATTCATATTCATATTTCTTTTTCTGTAACCCAAGAAACATGTGATTGTCGATAGAAGTCATAACACCTGCAAAGTAATTCTTATGAGTTTAGATACTGTTCAATAATAAAGTTAATGATTTTTAAATATGAGAAACATAATAAATAAACAAATAAACAAATAAATAAGAGTTTTAAAATCCAAAAAAAAGGATGTTTGTTCTTGTTTTTTGTATGATAAATGTTCTATGAGTTAAGTTATGAGTTTTTGAAGGGTAGAAATCATAAACTTTTAACCCACGTGATTCAGGTGGTATTTATACTTTTTAAATTTTGTTGTTTTGATGGAGTGGAAAGATTGAAGAGTCATTTTTTCTAGATGACATTAATAAGAGTTAAAAATCATTTATACATTATTAATGAGATGAAAATATAGTAGGTTATTGGGAGACCTTTCATACACCTACAAGTATAAGAAAATGATTATTTCTAACATTTTCCATACCTACAGGTATAGGAAAATAATTATTCTTGAAATGAATATGTCATGCAAATAATCTTTAGATACAATGTTATGGTCCTAACATGGATCTCTAAGACCTATAGATCTAGCACATAGCCACACCTAAGGGAGATATCTCTAGCAATTCATGAGGTTTGTAGTTAAACTCAAATATACTGAGTTTAGCAACTTATCAAACCTACAATATCCTAAGCTAAGCTCATGGTTGAATCCAAGTATATAGGATCTAGTAAGTTGTCAAACTCATAATACTTAGGCTTAACTCTTGGCTAGTCCTAAGTATGTTGAGTTTAGGCTCTTTTAAAATAGAAAAAATATTGAGTTAAAAATTATAACTTATCAATTGCCCCAAAGTTCTTATGTATTATTAGATGCACAAGGACTTGAAAAGTCTTTTAGGAGACAACTGATTAGGTTTATCTTATCTTCTCTAAAAAGGTGGTATTTGAAATGTTGTTGGATAAACGCAAAATAATCTTTTTGAGAAAACAATTTGGCTATGTATAATCAATGCAATAGGCATTAAGTCTTTCTAAAGTCATAATGTGATGCCACGTGTTTTTTATCTATTGGAAATATAAAACAATTACCTATATAAACTTTATTTATTTTCAATTTTATTTTTTACTATTGCTAGAATTTATCTCTATATTTTCTGTAGTAAGAGTCCTATAGGGAGATCAAGTTTCTTCATTTCATGCATAAGAATTGTCTTCTTCTAAATAAACACAAAAATCACACTTCATCTTTTCTTTTTTTGTTTTAAATTTTCTTAAGAATAATTTCTAGATAAGGCAAGAAAACCATGTCTCATGAGATAGATTTTAGTTTGAGGCCTAAAACTATAAGCACTCATCAAGGATCTACAGTAATTAGAATAGGTCTTAGATCTAAAAACAGTGTTACTCAACCCTCTTCCACTAGAAAAAAGGAATGACACTATTCCTTAAAAGACTTTAAATCTTAATGGACAACTAAGATTACTTAGGATGCCTCCAAATGAGGCAGATAGTACAGTGTCATACAAACAAGTGACCTTATTCAATGCTAAATAAATAAGGGACTATGTGATCTTGTTGCCTGAGACTAATGGTCAGGTCACCAGCAAACTATCAAAGGCAATATTATCATTATAGCACCTACATATATGTACGAGTTTGGATACTTGTTTCTTTTAGAATGATTTTAAGGGATTTTTTTTTGTTACTTCAACCTGAGTTCTGCTTAGCTCCACCTAAATAAGTAGATTGCCTTGTTTGAATATAACAAGTTGATGAGAATCTTTAAAGAGGAACTAACTATTAGGGTTTTTAGAAACTACTATTCGCTAACCAGCAATGCTGAAGGAAGGCCTTTCATTTCCTAGTTCTTCACCTTTTTTCAATAGGCCAAAAGAGCTTATGAACAGTGGCGGAGGCGAGGGGGGCCGGCGGAGGCCCCAGCCCCTGTAAGAAATTTTTTTCCCAGCTCCCTCCCTTGTAAATATTATAAAAATAATTAAAAATTTAACTTTGTTTCCCTTAATTTTTAATTTGGCCCCCTTAGTTTTTTTTTTCTTGCTCCGCCCCTGCTTATGAAAGAAGGAAAACCTGCTCACGCAAAGAAATGGAGGGAAAAATAAGTGATAGAAAGTTTTGATGGTATGGCTAGACCTTGGGATGGGTGTCATAACCTTATTTTTTTACCTCATTTTATTAATAGTTTTTTTAAAAAAATATCCAAAAAAGTATTTTGACATATTTGTATCATTTTCAATATTTTTAATGTCTTTCCAAAAAAATTCAAAACTCAAAAATTTGTTTTGAACATGTTTAGATGTTAATGTGTCCATTTCAAAATCATTGTTTATTTTTCTCATGGACTTATTGTTGATGTTGCATTTTTTCAAAAATATCAAAATATAATACACACACGCGTGTGCAGATAAAGGGATAAAAAATGCAAAGGGAAAAAAAAGGACAAATGGGGGGGATTACAAAACTTTTTGCCTATAAATAGGTGATTGTACACACACACACAAAAAAAAGGAATTTAATGAAAGCATTTGCCAATAATTTTTTTTGTTAAAGCACACTAAAAAAGCTACACATAATTCTTCTTTAGATGGAATTAATGAGGAATAAGAATCTCTTACACATTGTTAATGAGATGGAAATATGATAGGTTCTTGAAATACTTTTCATATAACTATAAGTGAAGAGAAATGGTTATTTCTATTCTTTTATACATCTATAGGTATAGGAAGATGATTATTTCTGATATCAATAACTCATATTAATAATCTTTAGAGAGAACTATATGGTCCTAACATAGATCTCTAAGATCAATTAGGTTTGCAATTCATTTGACCTATGATGCCTTGGGTCAACTCACGGATAAACCTAAGAATACTAGGTTTAGCAACTTGCCAGACACACAATCCTCTAGGCTTATCTCATGATTGAACCCAAGTATACTACGTGTAGAAACTTGCTAGACTCACAGTGTTCTAGGCTTAGTTCATAACTGAACCCAAGTATATATTAGGTCTGACAACTTGTCAAACTTATAATGTCTTATGCTCAGCTCATTATTGAACCCAAGTATATTAGGTCTATCATCTTACTAGATCCACGATGTCTTGGGCTTAACTCGTAGCTATTAATTAATGAGTTTAAGAACTGAAATTGAAAGGACAAAGAGATGACCAAACTTAGAAAAGAGATTTTGATGTAGTCCAAACTAGAAAACTATTCGGTAATTGGGTCATATTTGGATGTGTAGATCTCAGATTTAGGTCTACTTTATATGGATGGAAAGGTAAGACATAGGCCTACAACTTTCATATAGAGCCCAAGATTTAAAAAGGTCATTTTAAAGTCTAAATTGTAACAATAACAAATAAGTCTAAATCTATCTTGTAGCCCAAATATTGTTCAGTTTTTAGCCTGTATCTGGAGTTCTAGGAGTCCAAATGACTCTATATTTTTTTCCTGGAAAGCTGAGAAAATTTCCTATAACTTTCATATTTTCAAGTTGTTCTAATTTTGATATTATCAATGATGTTTTGAGCAGAAAAGAAAAGATAAGGATTGTCACTAAGTCAAAAGTTGGTCACTCATTCATCAATTAGTCATCAAAAAATAGTTTCTAATTTTGGCCTATAAAAGGAGGCGTTTGCAATGCATTTAGCCATCTTGGTCTCCAAATCAAGATCATGCTTTTCATTTCTCTTTTTGTATTGCTTAAGCTTTATTTTCATTAATATCTTGTTTATGCCTTTCATTTCCTTTCCTTTACTTAGTTAACTTTTTTCTTATTTTTGTTCTTATCTTATTTTTTTTCTTTCATTATGTTTAGTTAAGTATATTATGTTAAGGTGAAAAAGTTGCACAATGGTGTAAGAATAATTATAGTGTAAACTTAACATGGATCTTAATGTTTAATACTAATATGTTTTGTATTTGTTATATTGTTCACTCTTTAGTACTTTACTTGTTAAATGACTAATTTAGATTTATATTATATAAAACTTGGTACAACAAATGTTTAGCACTTTCATAGCTCATAATGCATGGTATAACCTATATCTAAGCTATGAAAGAAACTTGATTTATTGTTAACATAAGTTATAAGTATGAATGCCTAACAATATTTACAAGTATTTGCATTATTCAAATAAGATAACTAATGTAATCATGTTAACAACTTATAATCTGATTGAAACCTCTTTTGTGTGTGGTTTCCATTTAAGTAATAAGAGTTTATACTATACTTGTTTGAAATACCATTAGTGGATCCTTTAACCTTGACATTTGTTGTTATCATTATTTAATCATTATGTTAATCTTCCATCTCAAAGTTCTCATCAACTTATTTTTCTTCATTACTACTACTATTACTATTAATATTATTGTTACTATTGTTGTTTTGTTGTTGTTGTATTATTGTTATCTATAATTTATACAATTAATCTTCTTATGATTTGAGCCTGGTCTTGTTAAGTTATATATTACTTCGACACTTTTGTATTTAAGATAAAACATCAATCTTTTAGTTGTGTCACCATCCTCATTGTAATTTATATTTTATCCTCCTTATTGCCATGATTGTTGGCTTATTGCCCTCGCCACAACAACGCCAACATGTCTAGCCCTACTGCCTTGCATTAAAGGCGACAAACACTACCACTCAACTACAAGGTTGTTGCCTCATGCTAGAGGTGGCATAGCGCGAGGGCAGCCCCTTACACTGTGTCAAATGCAACAAAAGCCTTTATTGTCATTGTTAAGGTGGCCACCAACACGAGGTAGCGCAATGCAAGGGCAGTCTTTTGCGCTACAGAAAACCTAAAGGAAAAAAAATAAAGATGCTAATGTTAAAGCGGTCACTGATGGTGGACAGTATGCCCACTACTGGCAACAACAAAAAGAAAAAGAAAGGACAAAATTTATGATATTACCTCTAGATTTAAGTTTTTGGGTTTAATTTATGAATTTACTCTTGCAACGTATGCCTTAAATCTGGGGAATAATTAAGGCAAAATTACAATTTTTCTCCTTGTATGAAATATTGATTTTATATTTTAAAATTAAAATTTTAAATTAAATTAATTATAAAATTAATATTTCTAATTAGATTAGGTTGAAATTAAAATGTTTGATTTATATTTTTTTTTGTAATATCTTAATAGGATTAGGATTTAATTAATGTATTTAATTAAATAATATTTAGAAATTTGATTTTTCTAAATTAAAGAGAGTTTTTAAGCCAAATATTTTAATTGAATTGATCCTTAAATAGTTTAGGGTTTTAATAATAATTTTAATATGATTAATTTTCTTATTAGATTTTGAAAAATGGTTTTTCAATAAAAGAATCTATATTAAATAAAATTTATTAAGTTTGGGAAATCATCAAATTTAATTTAATTTTAATATTTCGAATTGATTGAAATATTATTTTAAAATTATACAAAAAGCCAATAATTAGAATTGAAGCATGCAATATATTTATTCATGCATATTAATGTTTTACTATGCTTGATGGATGGTTATGGACATTAAAGACTATTGTGATTGTGTTTTGATGGTTGAATGATTGTAAATTAAATATGCCTTTTGTGTCTTGTCTTTTCTCTATTTTTCTTTCAAGGTTGTAAAATTATTTTCTCATTTAACTCCACTTAAATATAACTTGAGGTTTTTTATTTAATTATGTAAATGTTATATAATTTAGAAATGTAAGAATTTAGATAGAAGATTATTTTATAATCCAAAATGAAGATGGTAAAAGACAATTGTGGTGCTTGCAAAGGAATTATAAAAATTTACAGTAGTAAACTAGGTTTTGACCACCAAATTCTCTTCAATGGTTTAAGAGAATTAGTTTAGATATGTTCATAAGCATCAAATTAGAATGATATTTCAAGGGGTATATGTTAATATATAATTGTTATGTATGATATATCAATTATGCAATGAAATGAAACCTAATTAAAATTGATAATAAATCTCTCATTAATATATTAAATACATGCTGAGAACATGATTTATTTCCTTCTGATTTTATACACATAAAATCAGAGTTGGATAACTTGTTGAGCTACTCAAAACTAATGTTAAGAATATGTTTAATGTTATAAAATTAGGTCTCACTCAACTAATTTATATGATTTTGATGAGTCACTTCTAATCATATAAGGTTAGAGACACTAGTTAGGCGAAATATATATGATATATTTAAACAAAGAGTTTTCAAATAACTAATTTAGGAGTTATGTAAAAATGTGATTGATAAAATATGTTATCTATTTTATTTTATTTATTTTTATTTATTGAATTACTTGAGGTCATACAAATTAAATGGAATCCTAACCTACTAGAAGATTTACACAAGATTTCTCAATTTGATAGTAATGGCTATTAATTTGTAGAAAAATAGTGGGAGACCAAGTTAAGATTAAAAATCTTATATAAATTTGGTTTTAAACATGTATGTATGAAGCCAATACTTGTTATATTTACATGAATAGGTTGATAGATCACCATAAGTAAAAATAAATATATCATTACATAACATATATGATACTAATAAATTGATTAAAATAAACTTCTTATACTGTACTGACACAACCAAAAGCTTGATATTTTCTTCCAAGTGCAAGAATATCAAAATAATACCCAACAAGATTAGGATCGAGCCATAAAGAGTTTAATTGTATAAATTACAAATAACAACAATACAACAACAACCATAATAATAATAATAATAATAATAGAAGAAGAAAACGTTGATGATAACTTTGAGATGAAAAATCAATGTAAGGATTAAACAATGATAACAACATATGTCAAGGTTAGAGAATCCATTAATGATATTTCAAACAAGTATAGTATAAATTATTATTACTCAAATGGAAACCACATACAAAGAAGGTTCCAATCAGATTATACATTGTTAACATGATTATATTAGTTATCTTATTCAAATAATGCTAATACTTGTAAATGTTATTAGGTATTCATGATTATAACTTATGTTAACAACAAATCAAGTTCCTTTCATAGCAAAGGTGTTGGTTATACCATAAGGTTTGTGCTATGAAAGTGTCAAACATTTGTTGTACCAAGTGTTATACAATATAAATCTAAATTAGTCATTTAACAAGCAAAGTATTAAAGAGTGAATAACATAAAAAATATAAAATATATTAGTATCAAACATTAAAGTTCATAAATAAATAAGAAATAGAGAAACATAAATAAATAAGATAAGAACATAAATAAGATAAAAGTTAATTGAGTAAAGGAAAGGAATTGAAAGGCATAAGCAAGATATTAATGAAAACAAAACTTTAGCATTACAAAAATACAAAGAAAGAAAGCAAGAGCATAATCTTAATTTGAAAACCAAGATGCCTAAATGCATGGCAAATTTCTCCTTTTTATAAGTGAACTCTTGACTTGATGACAATCCTTATCTTCTTATCTGAATAAAACATCATTGATAATGTTAAAATTTAAATTAAACTAACACATGGAAGTTTTAGAAAATTTGCTTAGCTTTCCAGGAAAAAAATTAGGTTATTTCGACTTTTAGAACTCGAGATATTGGCTGAACACTAAACAGTATCTGAGCTGCAGGACAAATTTGGCCTTCTACATTGTTGCTAAGATTTGGACTTTCAAACAGCAGAATTGATTGATAACATATTTGATAATAGAAGATACCTTTAATTTGTGGTAAATATTCATTTTAAATGTAAGCCTATCATATAAATAAAAGGATTGATTGATAAGTTTAAGTATTGAAATTAAAAGGACAAAGAGATGGCCAAACTTAGAAAAGAGATGTTGGTGCAGTCCAAACTGAAAAACTATTCGGTAATTAGGTAATATTTAAAGTTGTAGATCTCGAATTTGGTTCTACTTTATATGGATGGAAAGGTAAGACATAGGCCTACAACTTTCATACAGAGCCCAAGATTTAAAAAAGTCATTTTGAAGTCCAAATTGTAGCAATAACAAAGAAGTCTGAATCTGTTCTACAGCCCGAATACTGTTCAGTGTTTAGCCTATATCTGGAGTTCTAGGAGTTCAAATGACCTCCATATTTTTTTCTGAAAAAGTGAGAAAATTTCCTACAACTTTGACATGATGAAAGATTGATGTTTTCTCCCAAGTGTAGGAGTGTTGAAATAATAAATAACCTGACAAGACCGGGGTCGATCCATAGGGAGGTTAATTGTACAAATTATAAACAAAAATTATAAACAACAACAATAGTAATAGTAATAATAATAATAATAATAATAATAAAGAAAAAAAGAAGGAGAAGAAGAAGAAAAAGATGAGGTGTTGTTTATAATAAAGAGGTTTCAACCAGCTTATAAATTGTTAACATGATTACATTAGTCATCTTATTCGATTAATACTAATACTTGTAAATCTCGTCAAGCATTCATGATTATAACTTATGTTAACAACAAATCAAGTTCTTTTTATAGCTCGGGTGTCAGTTATACCATACAGTATGGCTATGAAAATGCCAAGCATTTGTTGTACCAAGTGTTATACAACATAAATCAAAGATTAGTCATTTAACAAGCAAAGTATTAAACAGTGAACAAGATAACAAATATAAAACATGTTAGTATCGAACATTAAAGTCCATATTAAGTTTACATTATACTTATTCTTACACCATTAGTGTAACCTTTTCACCTTGACATAATTAACTTAGCTAGACATAATGAAAGAAAGAAAAATAAATAAACAAAATAAGAACATAAAAGTTAACTAAGTAAAGGAAAGGAAATGAAAGGCATAAACATAATATTAATGGAAAACAAAGCATAAACATTACAAAAAATACAAAGAGAGAAAAGAAGAGCATGATCTTGATTTGGACACCAAGATGCTTAAATACATGGCAAGTGGGTGGCCAACTCTTGACTTTGTGACAATCTTTATCTTCTCTTGTCTGCCCAAAACATCATTGATAACATCAAAATTGGAGCCACTTGACACATGAAAGTTGTAGGCAATTATCTCAGCTATCTTGTGTAAAACATTCAGCTCATTTGAACTTCTAGAACTCCAGATATGGCCAAAATACTGAATAGTGCTCAGGCTAAAGGACAGATTCAGGCTTCTTTGTTGTTGCTACAATTTGGACTTCAAAATGGCCTTTTTAGATCTTAGGATCAATAGGAAAGTTGTAGGTCTATGTCTTACCTTTCCATCCATATAAAATAGACCTAAATCTGAGATTTATAACTCCAGATATGACCCAATTACCGAACAGTGTTCTGGTTTGGATTGCACCGACATCTCTTTTCTAAGTTTGATCATCTCTTTGCCTTTGCAATTGAAGTTCTTAAAGTCATCAATCAATCCTTTCATTTATATGATAGGCCTGTATTTAAAATGAACATTTACCACAAATTAAAGGTATCTTATATTATTAGATAGATTATTATAAAACATACTTTAGTTAAGGAGTTATTGATACTTCAAGTGCAAAATGATGATATAAAACCATGATAAAAATGCACTTTTGAGTACTAATCACACCCCCCAACTAGCTTATTACTAGTCCCTAGTA
The DNA here is from genome assembly GCA_015708895.1 of Populus ilicifolia. Lineage (NCBI taxonomy): Eukaryota > Viridiplantae > Streptophyta > Magnoliopsida > Malpighiales > Salicaceae > Populus > Populus ilicifolia. Next base: position 69,059 of record SRLM01002896.1, read on the forward strand.
ATCAAAGCGTTAAAATAGAAAAATAATTTGCAAATTCCACAAAGCAAGGTATTCATCATTTAACTTCCATTACTCTATCCAAATAAACAAACTCTTGTTAAATTTATATACCTATTCAATACGTCTTAACAAGATATTCATAAACCTTTCTTTTGTGCTCAATGTATCAACACATAATTATGGGGCTTTTCTTGGAAGAAAATAAAATTTTTGTTCTAATGTTTAAGGTTAACTTCCTTGAATTGGGATTATTATTTTTGTCTTTTTTTTTAATATACATATAATTTAAAACACCATGTAGCTTTAACCCATGTAACGAGCTTTCAGCTAATGACTCCCAGACCAGTTGGTCTTAGGACATTAGGTGTTAAGACACCCCTACGAGTTTAGTAACTTGGGTCCTAGATATTGATATGAAGATGGTGCAATGTTTGATTCCCTTAAGTTTTTCTCCTCAACCCACGTAACAAGCGTTAGGCCAATAGCTCCCAAGTCAGTTGACTTTAGGGTATTAGGTGTTAAAACACCCCTTCGAGCTTAATTGCGTAGGTTAGGGAGGCTACGAAACCAAACTTATCTAAATTTTTATTATTATCATTTCTTTTTCTTTTTCTTTTTTTTCTTTTTTTTAATTATATACAATCTCTTTCCCTTAGTTGTTACCTTTAACAAAAGAACATAAATAATATAATAATCCAATATGCAACCCACAATCATATGTTAAAGTGTGTGTGTGTAAATTAAGGTTTAAGAATACATGTTAAATAAGTATATAAGCAAACTTAAGTGATAACAATGCAAGAGTTTGTAAATCTGAATATTTTAAGAAGTATTATAATAGATCTTGTTAAGAATGGTTACTAAGATGCGTCTCAAGAGTCACTTTAACAAAAGAGCTCCTTTACTCTGTCATCCTAATAACAACCATTTTGCACATACTTTATGAAATAGAAAACACAATTATTATTTTTTAGCTACTACCCTCTCCCCCCAACTAAAAGAAGACATTGTCCTCAATGTTTAGTATAGAAGATATCACCTGAAATAATGAACACTGACAAACCTGAAACACACAACAAAACACAATAATAAAACCAAAAGACACAAAGATTCACAAATGGAGGCTCAAATCCAATCTAAGCTTTTTACGACTTTCCTTAGTTGACCAATTTATACGACTCATGGAAGGATCAATTACAGGAATGAAAGATTGTAGTTGGTCAATCAATTGTTCAGCAGTAGCAGCAGAGATTATGATTTGTCGTGCAGAAGATGTTAGAAACTCCTGTTCCACAGCGTGATCAAGAAAAGACAACAACTTATCATAATAACCATTAACATTTAACAAACCTATGGGTTTATGGTGAATATGCAATTGGGCCTAAGAGGAAATATGAAAGATCTCTTCCAATGTGCCTAGACCACCTGGTAAAGCAATGAAGGCATCAACATGGTTAAACATTGCATTCATTCGAGTTGACATTGTAGAGACCTAAAGTTCCTCTCCAATTGTTTTTCCAATGATGTCCCCTTGTGCTAAAGCTTCGGGGATGACCCCCAAAACTTGGCTACCTCCTAAAAATGCAGCTATTGACACACCTCCCATTAACCCAAGACTGCCTCCCCCATATACTAAATGAATCTTTCTCTCAGCTAGCACGTGACCAAGATGATTTGCTGATTCTAAAAACTCCTTTTCTTTTCCAGGACTAGATCCACCGAAAACACAAATATTTCTTATATGATGACTTGAGGAACTCGCCATTTCTACACACTTCTGTATTTGTTGAATGTATAGGCTCAGTAGAAATGAAAGGAAGGAAGATAGGATTTTATAGATGAGAAATTAGAAAAGCAATCATAACACCTATATGTAGGCCAGCTGGAGTCTCACACACACTCTCTCTCTTTTTATTTATTTATTTATTTACTTTTAAAAAAAAAGCATGTATATATACAGGTAGTTGTGATTGTGGCTCACATCTTCCCTTGGTTTTACATCCAAAAACAGCTTAAACGCCCTCTTTGGGTCGGGGATAGGCTTCCCATCCAGTTTTCTTAAAAACTAGCAAACAGGGTTTTTTTTAGTCAGATTCCCAAGACTAAGTTGATCATGTTTTTTATGAAATAGTAGCCATAAATCATGAATTACACGATGCACATCTCCACTAGGATGCGTCTCAAGAGTCAATAGAAGATTATCGAAAGACTCCTTACTCAGGTCATCCTTAATGAATTGTATTTTATCTTCATGGTTTATAGATACCATTCCTAAAGAACGACATTGTGTATTACAAGTCCATCTAGCACATCGATGACAGACTTTCAGTTGTTTTGCACAACGCTTCTTTGCAAAAGTACTTTTACCTATTCTAGGCATGTGTGAAATGAAGGAGTTAGAGGACTCACCTGATAATCGAACCTTTGCTTCAACCAACCAATGAATATCTTCAGGAATTCCATGATTCATTAACAATCTCAATCTTACACATCTAGCATGGTAAATTTTTGTAATCGCATTCTGAGGCAGAGCAGGAAAATATTTTTTCAATTTTTCAAGATTAGTGTCCATTTTCAAATGAGAATTGGAAGAGAGATTACAAGAATTGCACAAATATATACACAAATTCAGTAATTATAGGAAACTGGAAGAATTGACTTAAGTCACGGAGTACCGTTATCCGCCATTTGACCGGGGTGAGAGAAACTAGCAAAAATCACTAAAAAAGAAAATCAATCTTTATATACAGGATCAACCAATTCAATAGAGTCATGTTCAACTGAAAAATTATCAAAGTAAACTTTCAGACATTGTCCATTTACCTTGAAAACATTGCCATTCTTTGGATGCTCGATGTCATAGGCCCCATATGGATACACATGTTTCGCAATAAAAGGACCGCTCCATCTTGATCTTAATTTTCCAGGAAATAAATGCAGTCGAGAATTATAAAGCAAGACTTTTTGACCAACATTGAATGTTTTTCTTAGTAAATTCTTGTCATGAAACTCTTTGATTCTTGCTTTATGAATTCTTGAATTTTCATATGCATCATTTCTTATTTTCTCAAGCTCATTTATGTGTAATTTTCGCAGTTGACTAGCATCATCCAGATTTGAATTAAAAGCTTTAATAGCCCAATAAGCTTTATGTTCAAGTTCCACAGGCAAGTGACAAGGTATTCCATAGACTAGTCTATAAGGTGACATACCTAATGATGTTTTATAAGCAGTTCGATAAGCCCAAAGTGCATCATTAAGTCTTAAAGACCACTCTTTCCTATTAAGGTTCATTGTTTTCTCCAAAATATGTTTGATCTCCCTATTAGCAAGCTCTACTTGTCCACTTGTTTGAGGATGATAAGGGGTGGCCACTTTGTGTGATTCCATATTTCTTCATTAAACACTCCAATGGCTTGTTGTAGAAATATGTTCCACCATCACTTATTATGGCTTGAGGGACTCCAAATCGATTCAAAATATTTTCTTTTAAAAAATTTATCACTGTTGTGATCATTGTTTCGACTTGGAATTGCCTCTATCCATTTTGAAACATAATCTACTACAACTAATATGTACAAGAAACCAAATGATGGAGGAAATGAACCCATGAAATCTATACCCCAACAATCAAAGATCTCAATGACAAGAATAGGATTTAAAGACATCATGTGACGTTTGAAATTGATCCCAACTTTTGACAATTTTCACAAGACTTGCAGAATACATGTGAGTCTTTGAACATGGTGGGCCAATAAATTCCACTTTGTAAGATTTTTGCAGTTGTCTTTCTTGATGAGAAATGGCCCCCACATGCCTCAGAATGACAAAATTTAATGACACTACTTACCTCATTGTCAGGAATACATTTTCAAAATACTTGATCAAGACAATATTTGAATAAATAAGGATCATCCCAATAAAAGTTCTTCACTTCGTTGAAGAACTTTCTTTTATCTTGGGTACTCCAATGAGCTGGCAGTTGTCCTAAAACAAGAAAATTGACATTATTAGCAAACCAAGGCATTGTAGAGACAAAAAGTAAAGATTCATCGGGAAAGTAGTCATCGATTGGTGTGATGTCAATTTTTGAATCTATTGTTAATCTTAACAAATGATCTGCGACAACATTTTCGTTGCCTTTCTTATCTTTGATTGTGATATCAAATTCTTAAAGTAACAAAATCCACCGCACCAATCTAGCCTTAGAATCTTTCTTAGAAAAAAGATATTTCAATGCTGCGTGATCACTAAAAACAACAACAGGTGAGCCAATAAAATCGGACCGAAATTTTTCACATGCAAATACTACTGCAAGTAATTCTTTTTCAGTGGTGGTACAATTCATTTGAGCACTATTTAAAGTTTTACTTACATAGTAAATTACATAAGGTTTCTTATCTTTTCTTTGTCCCAAAACCGCACCTACAGCATAATCACTAGCATCACACATTATTTCAAAAGGTAATGATCAATCAGGAGGTTGAATGACAGGAGACAAGTAAGCAAGTTTTTAAGTTTAACAAAGGCTTTTTCACAATGTTCAGTCCATTCAAAAATATTATCCTTTGTTAGAAGGTTACTTAAGGGCTTAGATATTACGCTAAAATCTTTGATGAACCTTCTATAAAAATCAGCATGTCCTAAGAATGATCTAACATCTTTAATAAATTTTCGTGTTGGCAAGTTTGCAATTAACTTGATTTTAGATTTGTCAACCTGAATTTCTTTTGATGAAACAATGTGACCAAGTACAATGCCATCTATTACTATAAAGTGACATTTTTCCTAATTCAGCACAAGATTTTTCTTTTCACACCTGGCCAAAACCTTTTCTAAGATAGTCAAACAATCATCAAATGAATCGCCAAAAACAAAAAAATTATCCATGAAAATCTCAAGAAAATGTTCAACCATATCACTAAATATACTAAGCATGCATCTTTGAAATATGGCTGGTCCATTACATAATCCAAAAGGCATCCTTTAATATGCAAAAGTACCAAATGGACATGTGAAAGTAGTCTTTTCTTGATCTTCCAATCCAATTTCAATTTGATTGTAACCCGAATAGCCATCCAGGAAACAATAAAATTCATGACCTACAACTCTTTCTAGGATTTGATCCATGAAAGGTAATGGAAAATGATCTTTTCTAGTCATTGAATTAATTTTCCTATAGTCAATGCACATGCGCCAACCGGTAACAGTTCTAGTAGGAATTAACTCATTGTTCTCATTTGTTATCACAGTGACTCCAGACTTCTTGGGTACAACTTAGGTAGGACTTACCCATTTGCTGTCAGAAATAGGATAAATAATTTCATTATCTAGAAGCTTAATGACTTCATTTTTCACTACTTCTTCCATATTAGGATTTAGCCTTCATTGCATTTCTCTATAGGGTTTAGCATTTTCCTCCAGATAAATTCTGTGTGTACAAATCAAAGGACTAATTCCTTTTATATCAGCTATGGTCCATCCTAATGTATTTTTGTGCATTTTCAGAGTTTCTAATAACTTACCTTCTTGATGTGAATTAAGTTTGGAAGAGATTATTACCGGAAAAGTTTCATTTTCTCCTAAAAATGAGTATTTGAGATTTGATGGCAACGGCTTCAAATCAGGTTTGGGTGGTTGAACACTTGAAGGTATGGATTTAACTAATCATGGTGGCAATTCCTCAATTTGTGGCCTCCAATTTCTTGTCTTTGATTCTTCCTGAAAATAAATCATTTGCAAATCATCAGATTCATCAATCTCAATTTCACTAGAAGTGGTTGGAAATTGATCATGAATTAATTTTTTAGTAAAGTCCACTTCCTGTAAATCATTATCATCTCTAGGTTGCTTGCAAATGTTGAAAATATTCATTTCCAATGTCATGTTTCCAAATGATAGCTTCATCAGTCCATTCCTACAATTAATCAATGCGTTAGAAGTTGCAAGAAATGGATGTCCTAAAATAACAGGAAATGAATTACATACTTCAACAGGTTGTATGTCTAAGATAATAAAATCCATAGGATAAATGAATTTATTGACTTGTACTAACACATCTTCAATTATTCCTCTAGGTACTTTTATAGATCTATCAGCAAGTAAAAGAGTTATAGAAGTTGGTTTTAGCTCACCTAGATTGAGACTCTGAAAAAATGAATATAAAAGTAAATTCACACTAGCACCAAGATCAAGTAAGGCTTTTTTAATTTTATGCTCTCTAATAAAGCAAGAAATTGTAGGACAACCAGGGTCTTTATATTTCAAAGCATTATTGTTATGAAGAATAGCACTTACTTGTTCGGCTAGAAAGGCTTTCTTTTTCACATTCAGTTTCCTCTTCACAGTGCATAGATCTTTTAAAAATTTAGCATAGAAAGGAATCTGTTTAATAGCATCCAGTAAAGGTATATTGATTCTTACCTGTTTGAAAGTTTCAAAAATTTCAGAGTTGTGATTGACTTTCTTTTGTTTGGTCACGGCTTCAGGAAATGGAAGTGCTGGTAGAGAATCAGTCTTTTCTTTGCAATTTTCAGGTTCAACCTCTTCCTTACCCTCAGATATTGACTCATCATCTTTCTCATAAGGTTTAAGAGAGGGTTTTTCAATAACCTTACCACTACGAAGAGTAGTGACTAATTTGACTTGATCCATGTGTTGACTTCCGGAACTACTTGCATTTGCATTGTATTGCCCCTTGGAATTTTGTTGTGGTTGAGATGGAAACTTACCTTTCTCTTTGAAACTAAAAGCAGATGTTAATTTTGCAAGAGTATCTTTAAAATCTGTCATGTTTTGAGCAAGTTGAGTATTAATTGTCTCTTGCTTTTCAATGAATGCATGCAATATTTCCTCAAGATTTTTTCTAGAAGGTGGAGTATAAGGAGGTGCATATCCATGAGAATTTTGGAAATTATGGTGTCCTTGAAATGATGGTTGTGAAGTTTATGCATTGTTATTCTCACTTCTCCAACTAAAATTTGGATGATTTCTCCAACCAGGGTTGTATGTTTGTGAGTATGGGTTATGATTGGCCCTTTGAAAACTGTTTAAAGCATGAGCTTGTTCATAGAGACATTCCTTAAAAGAAGGCAAGGTTGGAGTGTTCATTTGTTTCACATATTTGACATGCAATGTTTTCAACAGATTTTAATTAACCACTCTTTTTCAATTCTAGTGCCTAGACTTTTCTAGCTAAAGATGCAAATTTGGCTTGAAGATCATGATCTTCCCTAAGGTTGTACATACCTCCACTAAATGTATGAGGTTGAGTTTTACTCGGTGCCTCATAAGTACCCGCGGTGTCCCAATTTTAAGCATTTTCAGCTAGCAAGTCTAAGCACTCCATTGCTTCATCAGGGACTTTGTCTTCAAAAGTTCCATTGCACATCAATTCAACCATTTGCCTGTCTTTAGGTGTTAACCGTTCATAAAAATGTGAAACCAATCTCCATGTTTCAAAACCATGATGAGGGCAAGTACTAAGCAAGTCTCGATACCTATCCCAACATTGGTAAAATGTTTCTCCTGGTTTTTGAGTGAAAGTGGTGATTTGTCTTTTAAAAGAGTTTGTTCTATGAGATGGGAAAAACTTTTTAAAAAACTATTATTGCATTTCATCCCAAGCATGAATGGATCCTGGTCTCAAATTTTATAGCTATGTTTTAGCTTTATCTTTTAATGAAAAGGGAAAAAGATTTAATCTGATAGTGTTCATGCTACAATTTAGATTATTATATGTGTTGCAAACCTCCTCAAATTCCTTTAAATGCAAGTATGGATTTTCCAATTCTAAACCATGAAAAGAAGGTAAAGGTTGAATAATGTTTGGCTTAAAATTAAAATGAGATGCATCGGGAGGAAAAACTATGCATGATGGTGCACTTGTTCTTGTTGGATTCATGTGGTCTCTAAGTGTTCTAGCACGATTATTCTCATTATTCTCATTATGAAGTGATTGATTATCTTCTTCAGTCATATTTTCTGAAAATGATGAGGATACCCTACAAAGTCTACCACTTGATGTACGTGACCACACTCTCATACACGTGTAGGAATAGAATAAATGGAAAAGGAAAACAAAAGAAGAAGAAATAAGAAGAAAAAAAAAAGAAACAAAGTTATATACAAGAAAAAGTGAAAAGAGAAAATAAACTAAAAATTATAATTTATACAAAACTTACCTCCCCAGCAACGGCGCCAAAAACTTGACACGACAAAAAGATTGATGTCTTCTTCCAAGTGCAGGAGTGTCGAAGTAATAAATAACCCGGCAAGACTAGGGTCGAACCACAGGGAGGTTATTGTACAAATTATAAATAACAATAATACAACAACAACAACAATAATAACAATAACAATAATAATAATAATAATAATAATAACAACAACAATAAAAAAAAAACGATGAGAACTTTGAGATGAAATATTAAAGTAAGGATTAAACAATGATAATAACAAATGTCAAGGTTAGAGGTTCCACTAATGGTATGTCAAACAAGTATAATATAAACTCTTATTATTCAATTGGAAACCACACATAAAGGAGGTTCCAATCGGATTATAAATTGTTAACATGATTACATTAGTTATCTTATTTGATTAATGCTAATACTTGTAAATCTCGTCAAGCATTCATGATTATAACTTATGTTAACAACAAATCAAGTTCCTTTCATAACTCGGTCGGTTATACCATACAGTATGGGCTATGAAAGTGCCAAGCATTTGTTATACCAAGTGTTATACAACATAAATCAAGATTAGTCATTTAATAAGCAAAGTATTAAACAGTGAATAAGATAACAAATATAGAACATGTTAGTATCGAACATTGAAGTCCATATTAAGTTTACAGTATACTTATTCTTACACCATTAGCGTAACCTTTTCACCTTGACATAATTAACTTAGCTAGACATAATGAAAGAAAGAAAAATAGATAAACAAAATAAGAACATAAAAGTTAACTAAGTAAAGGAAAGGAAATGAAAGGCATAAACATAATAATAATAGAAACAAAGCATAAACATTACAAAAAATACAAAGAGAGAAAAGAAGAGCATGATCTTGATCTGGACACCAAGATGCCTAAATACATGGCAAATACCTCCTTTTATAGGCCAAAATTGGGAACTATTGATTTGATGACTAATTAATAAGCGGGTGGCCAACTCTTGACTTGATGACAATCCTTATCTTCTTTTGTCTGCCCAAAAAATCATTGATAACGTCAAAATTGGAGCCACTTGAAAACATGAAAGTTGTAGGCAAGTGTCTCAGCTATCTTGTGTAAAAACATCAGCTCATTTGGACTTCTAGAACTCCAGATATGGCCAAAATACGGAATAGTGATTGGGCTAGAGGATAGATCTGGGCTTCTTTGTTGTTGCTACAATTTGGACTTCAAAATGGCCTTTTAAAATCTTGGGCTCCATATGAAAGTTGTAGGCCTATGTCTTAACTTTTCTTCCATATAAAATGGACCTAAATCTGAGATTTATAGCTATAGATATGACCCAATTACCGAACAGTGTTCCAGTTTGGATTGCACTGACATCTCTTTTCTAAGTTTGATCATCTCTTTGCCTTTGCAATTGAAGTTCTTAAAGTTATCAATCAATCCTTTTATTTATGTGATAGGCCTGCATTTAAAATGGACATTTACCATAAATTAAAGGTATCTTATATTATTAGATAGATTATTATAAAACATACTTTAGTTAAGGAGTTATTGATACTTCAAGTGCAAAATGATGAAATAAAACCATGATAAAAATGCACTTTTGAGTACTAATCATAAAGCTTTGGGGATGACCTCCAAAACTTGACTACCTCCTAATAATATAGCTATTGACATACCTCCTATTAACCTAAGACTGTTTCCTTCCATATACTAAATGAATCTTTCTCTCAGCTAGCACTTGACTAAAATAATTTGTTGATTCTAAAAATTTCTTTTCTTTTCCAGGACTAGATCCACCAAAAACACAAACATTTCTTATATGATAACTTGAGGAACTTGCCCTTTTTACACGCTTCTATAATTGTTGAATGTATGGGTTGAGTAAAAATGAAAAGAATGAAGAGAGGGATTTTATAGATGAGAAATTAAAAAGGCAACCATACCACATATATGTAGGTCAAGTGAAAGTTCTCTCTCTCTCTCTCTCTCTCTCTCTTTATTTATTTTTAAAAAAGCATGTATATGTATAACTAGTTGTTATTATGGCTTATATCTTCCCTTGATTTTACATCCAAGAACAGCTTAAATGCCCTCTATAGGTCAGGGATAGGCTTCCCATCTAGTTTTAAAAAGAATTGGCAAAACAGGGTCTTTTTTTAGTCAAATTATCAAGACTAAGTCAATTATGTTCTTTATGAAAATAAGGTCATAAACCATGAATTGCTCAATGCACATCTCCACTAGAGTGCGTCTCAAGAGTTAATAGAAGATTATCTAAAGACTCCTTACTCAGGTCATCCTTAATGAATTGTATTTTATCTTCACGGTTTATAGATATCATTCCTAAAGAACGACATTGTACATCACAAGTCCATTTGGCACATCGATGACAAACTTTCAATTGTTTTGTATGATGTTTCTTTGTAAAAATGCTTTTATCTATTCCAAGCATGTGTGAAATGAAGGAATTAGAGGACTCACTTGATAATCGACCCTTTGCTTCAATCAGCCAGTGAATATCTTCAAAAATTCCATGATTCATTAACAACCTCAATCTTGCACGTCTAGTATGGTAAATTTTTGTAATCACATTCTAAGGTAGAGTAGAAAAATACCTTTTTAATTTTTCAAAAATGGTATCCATTTTTAAATGAGAATTGAAAGAGAAATTCAAAAAAAAGGGAAAAGAGCAAAGAATTGCACACATATCAGTTATTATAGGAAACTGAAAGAATCAACTTAAATCATAGAGTACCATTATCCACCATTTCACTTGGGTGAGAGAAACTAGCAAAACAAAAATCACAGAAAACAGAAATACAAGAACAATGTCAGGAAAAAAAATCACACTTTATATACACGATCATCCAATTCAATAGAGTTATTTTCAATTAAAAAATTATCAAAGTAAACTTTCAAACGATATCCATTTACCTTAAAAACATTATCATTTTTTAGATTCTCGATATCACAAGCCCCATATGAATACACATCTTTCACAATAAACAAACTGCTCCATCTTGATCTTAGTTTTTAAGGAAATAAATAGTCTAGAATTAGAAAGCAAGACTTTTTGATCAACATTGAATATTTTTCTCAGTATTTTCTTGTCATGAAACTCTTTAATTCTTACTTTATGAATTCTTGAATTTTCATATGCATCATTTCTTATTTCCTCAAGCTTATATATTTATAATTTTTACAGTTGACTAGCATCATTAAGGTTTGAATTGAAAGATTTAGTAGCTCAATAAGTTTTATGTTCAAGTTCCACAGGCAAGTGACAAGGTTTTTCATAAACTAGTCTATAAGGTGACATATCTAATAACATTTTATAAGCAGTTCGATAAGCCCAAAGTGCATCATTAAATCTTAAAGACCAGTCTTTCCTCTTAGAGTTCATTGTTTTCTCCAAAATTTGTTTGATCTCTCTGTTAGCAAGCTCTACTTGTCCACTTGTTTAAAAGTGATAAGGGGTGGCAATTTTATGTCTAATTCCATATTTATTCATCAAAGGCTCGAATGACTTGTTGCAGAAATACGTTCTATCATCACTTATCATGGCTCGAGAGATTCCAAATTATCTTAAAATATTTTCTTTTAAAAATTTTATCACTGTTTTACGATCATTGTTTCTACTTGAAATTGCCTCTATCCATTTTGAAACATAATCTACTACAACTAGTATATATAAGAAACCAAATGATGGAGGAAATGGACCCATGAAATCTATACCCCAATAGCCAAATATCTCAATGATAAGAATAATATTTAAATTCATCATGTGATGTTTTGAAATAAATTCCAACTTTTGATAATTTTCACAAGTCTTGTAGAATGCATGTGAGTCCTTGAACATGGTGAGCCAGTAAAATCCACTTTGTAAGATTTTTGCAATTGTCTTTCTTGATAAGAAATGACCCCCACATGCCTCAAAATGATAAACTTTAATGATACTATTTACCTCATTGTCAGAATACATCTTCAAAATATTTAATCAGGATAATATTTGAATAAATAAAGATCATCCCAATAAAATTTTTTCATTTTGTTCACGAACTTTCTTTTATCTTGCGTACTCCAATGAGTTGGCAATTGTCCTAAAATAAAAACAAAATTAATAATATTAGCAAACCAAGGTAATGTAGAGAAAAAAAGTAAAGATTTATCAGGAAAGTAGTCATCGATTGGTGTGATGTAAATTTTTGAATCAGTTGTCAATCTTGACAAATGATCTACGAAAACATTTTTTATGCTTTTCTTGTCTTTGATTGTGATATCAAATTCTTGAAGTAACAAAATCTACTGCACCAATCTAGCCTTATAATCTTTCTTAGAAAAAAAGATATTTCAATTCTGCATGATCACTAAAAACAATAACAGGTAAGCCAACAAGATACTAGCATGTAAATACTACTACAAGTAATTTTTTTTTTAGTGATGGTGTAATTTATTTGAGCATTATTTAAAGTTTTACTTATATAGTAAATCACATAAGGTTTCTTATCCTTTTATTGTCTCAAAACATCACCCACAATATAATTACTAGCATCACATATTATTTCAAAAGGTAATGACCAATCAGGAGATTGAATGATAGGAGCACAAACAAGCAAGTTTTAAAGTTTAACAAAGGCTTATTCACAAAGTTCAGTCCATTCAAAAATATTATCCTTTGTTAGAAGGTTACTTAAAGGCTTAGATATTACACTAAAATCTTTGATGAATCTTCTATAAAAACTAGTATATCTTAAGGATGATCTAACATCTTTAATAGATTTTGGTGTTGGCAAGTAAGCAATTAACTTGATTTTAGATTTGTCAACCTCAATTCCTTTTGATGAAACAATATGACCAACCACAATGTCATTTGTTACCATAAAGTAATATTTTTTTCAATTCAATACAAAATTCTTCTTTCACATGATTAATACTTAAAATGCATTTTTATCAAGGTTTTATATCATCATTCTGCACTTGAAGTATCAATAACACATTAACACATTAACTAAAGCATGTTTTATAATAGTATATCTAATCATATAAGATACCTTTAATTTGTAATAAATATTTATTTTAAATGCAGGCCTATCACATAAATGAAAGAATTAATTGATGAATTTCAGAACTGAAATTGAAAGGACAAAGAGATGGCCAAACTTAGAAAAGAGATATTGGTGTAGTCCATATCAAAACACTGTTCGGTAATTAGGTCATATATGGAGCTATAAATCTCAGATTTTAGTCTGCTTTATATATATATGGAAAGGTAAAACATAGGCCTACAACTTTCATATAGAGCCCAGATCTAAAAAGGTCATTTTTAAGTTCAAATTGTAGCAAAAACAAAGAAGTCTGAATCTGTCCTCCAGCCTGAGCATTGCTCAGTATTTAGGCCATATCTAGAGTTCTAAAAGTTAGAATGATCTAAATTTTTTACATAAGAAAGCTAAGATGATTTTCTACAACTTTCATGTTTCAAGTGGCTTTAATTTTAACATTATTAATTTTTTGGGCAAACAAGAAAAGATAAGGATTGTCACCAAGTCAAGAGTTGGCCACCTACTCATTAATTAGTCATCAAATCAATAATTCCTAATTTTGGCCTATAAAAAGAGATATTTGTCATGCATTTAGGCATCTTGGTTTCTAGATTAAGATCATGCTCTTGGTTTCTCTCTTTGTATCTTTTATAATGTTTATGCTTTGCTTTCATTACTATCAAGTTTATGTCTTTCATTTCCTTTCCTTTACTTAGTTAACTCTTATATTATTTATGTTCTTATTTTGTTTATTTATTATTATTTTTATTATGTTTAGCTAAGTTTATTGTATCAAGGTGAAAAGATTACACTAATGGTGTAAGAATAAGTATAATGTAAACTTAATATGGACTTTAATGTTTGATACTAACATGTTTTGTATTTGTTAACAATCTATAATCTGATTGGAACCTCTTTTGTGTGTGGTTTCCAATTGAATAATAAGAGTTTAATTATACTTGTTTGACATACCATTTGTGGAACCTCTAACCTTGACATTTGTTATTATCATTGTTTAATCATTACATTAATATTCCATCTCAAAGTTTTCTTCTTCCTCTTCTTCTTCTTCTTCTTCTCCTTCTTTTTATTATTATTATTATTACTACTACTACTAATACTATTATAATTATTATTGTTGTTTTTTATAATTGTTGTTTATAATTTATACAATTAACCTCTCTATGGTTCGACCCCGGTCTTGCCGGGTTATTTATTATTTCGACACTCCTGCACTTAGGAAAACACATAAATCTTTTAGTCATGTCATCACACCTACTCAAAACCTTCTTTTAAGATAATCAAACGATCATCAAATAAATCACCCAAAATAGAAAAATCATCCATAAAAATCTTAAGAAAATGTTCAACCATATTACTAAATATACTAAGCATTCATCTTTGAAACATGGCTAGTGTATTATATAATCCAAAAGACATTATTTGATATACAAAAGTTCTAATAAGACATGTGAAAGTAGTCTTCTCTTGATCTTCTAGTGTAATTTCAATTTGGTTGTAACCTGAATAGCCATCTAAGAAACAATAAAATTCATAACCTGCAACTTTTTATACGATTTGGTTCATGAAAGGTAAAGGAAAATGATCTTTTCTATTTATTGAATTAAGTTTTATATAGTCAATGCACATTCACCAACCAGTAATAGTCCTAGTTAGAATTAACTTTTTTTTTTCATTTGTTATCATAGTGTCTCTAGACTTCTTGGGTACAACTTAGTACGACTTACCCATTTGCTATTAGAAATAGGATAAATGATTCTATTATCTAGAAGCTTAATGACTTTATTTTTCACTACTTTTATATTAAGATTAAGCCTTCATTGTATTTCTCTAGAAGGTTTAGCATTTTCCTTCAAATAAATCATGTGTGTGCAAATCAAAGGACAAATTTCTTTTATGTCACGTATGGTCCATCCTAATGCATTTTTGTGCATTTCCAGAGTTTGTAATAACTTACATTCTTGATGTGTATTAAGTTTGGAAGAGATTATTACCAAAAAAGTTTTATTTTCTAAATTTAAGTCGTGAAAAGAAAGTAAAAGTTGAATAATGTCTAGCTTAAAATTAAAATGAGATGCATCAGGAGGGAAAATTATGCATGATGGTGCACTTATTCTTGTAGGATTCATGTGGTCTCTAAGTGTTCTAACATAGTTATTCTCATTATTGTCATTATGAAGTGATTGGTTATCTTTTTTGCTATATTTTCTGAAAATGATGAGGTTAACCTACAAAGTCTACTACTTAATGTACGTGACCACACTTTCATACACGTGTAGGAATAGAATAAAAGGAAGAAGAAAACAAAATAAAATAAAAAAAAAACAAAGTTAGATACAAGAAAAGTGAAAAAAAATACTATAATTTGTACAAAAACGTACCTCCCCGACAACAACGCCAAAAACTTGACATAACCCAAAGATTGATGTCTTCTCCCAAGTAAAGAAATGTCTAAGTAATAAATAACTTGGCAAAACCGGGGTCGAACATAAGGAGGTTAATTGTATAAATTATAAATAACAACAACAACAACAACAATAATAATAGAAGAAGAAGAAGAACTTGATGAGAACTTTGAGATGAAAGATTAATGTAAGGATTAAATAATGATAACAACAAATATCAAGGTTAGAGGATCCATTAATAGTATTTCAAACAAGTATAGTATAAACTCTTATTAGTCAACTAGAAACCATACACAAAGGAGGTTCCAATTGAGTTATAAATTGATAACATGATTACATTAGTTATCTTATTCAAATAACGCTAATACTTGTAAATATTATCAGGAATTCATGATTATAACTTATGTTAACAACAAATCAAATTCCTTTCATAGCACAGGTGTAGGTTATACTATACGGTTGGGTTATGAAAGTGTCAAGTATTTGTTGTATCAAGTGTTATATAACATAAATCTAGATTAATTATTTAACAAGCAAAGTATTAAAAGTAAATAAGATAACAAATAGAAACATTTTAGTATCAAACATTAAGGTCCATGTTGAGTATACAACATACACTTATTCTTACACCATTGGTGTAACCTTTTCACCTTGACATAATAAATTTAGCTAAACATAAATAAACAAGATAAGAACATAAAAAAAAAAAGTTAACTAAGTAAAGGAAAGGAAATGAAAGGTACAAATAAGATATTAATAAAAGCAAAACTTAAGCATTACAAAAATACAAAGAGAGAAAGCAAGAGTATAATCTTGGTCTGAAAACCAAGATGCCTAAATACATGGTAAATGCCTCCTTTTATAAGCTAAAATTTGAAACTATTGACTTGATAAATAATTGATGATTAGGTGGCCACATCTTGACTTGATGACAATCCTTATCTTCTTGTCTTTCCATCTATATAAAGTAGACCTAAATTCAAGATCTACAGCTCCAGATATAACCTCATTACCAGATAGTGTTCTAGTTTGAACTGCACCAGCATCTCTTTTCTAAGTTTAGCCATCTCTTTGTCCTTTTAATTTCAGTATTTAAACTGATCAATCAATCCTTTCATTTATGTGATAAGTCTGCATTTAAGATGAACATTTACTACAAGTTAAAGGTATCTTATATTATTAAATATGTTATTATAAGAGATGCTTTAGTTAATGAGTTATTAATACTTCAAGTGCAAAATAATGATATAAAACCTTGATAAAAATGCATTTTTCAGTACTAATCATTGATACTAACATGTTTTGTATTTGTTATTTTGTTCACTTTAATACTTAGATTGTTAAATAGTTAATCTAGATTTATATTGTATAACACTTGGTACAATAAATACTTGGCACTTTCATAACCCAACCGTATGGTATAACCGACACTTATACTATGAAAGGAACTTGATTTGTTATTAACATAAGTTATAAGCATAAATGCCTGTAATATTTACAAGTATTAGGATTATTCGAATAAGATAAATAATGTAACCATGTTAACAATTTATAATCTGATTGAAACCTCATTTGTGTGTGGTTTTCATTTAAGTAATAAGAGTTTATACTATACTTGTTTGAAATACTATTAATGGATCCTTTAACCTTGATATTTGTTGTTATCATTGTTTAATCCTCACATTAATCTTCCATCTCAAACTTCTCATCAACTTCCTCTTCTTTTTCTTCTTCTTCTTCTATTATTATTATTACTATTACCACTACCACCACCACTACTATTATTATTACTATTACTATTACTATTCTTGTTGTTGTATTACTATTTATAATTTATACAATTAACCTTTATGTGATTTGACCCTGATCTTACTGGATTATTTAGTACTTCAACACTCCTGCACTTGGAAGAAAACATCAATCTTTTAGTCGTATCATTAATATCAAATATTAAACTCCATGTTAAGTTTACATTATACTTATTCTTACAGCATTAGTGTATCTTTTTCACCTTAACATAATAAACTTAGCAAAACATAATGAATGAAAGAAAAATAAATAAACAAGATAAGAACATAAATAAGATAAAAGTTAACTAAGTAAAGGAAAGGAAATGAAAGGCATAAACAAGATATTAATGAAAGCAAAACTTAAGTATTATAAAAATATAAAGAGAGAAGAAAGCAAGAGCATGATCTTGATCTGGAAACCAAGATGCCTAAATGCATATCAAATGCCTCCTTTTATAGGCTAAAATTAAGAACTATTGATTTGATGGCTAATTGTTGAGTGAGTGGCCACATCTTGACTTTATGACAATCCTTATCTTATTGTTTACCAAAAACATCATTACTAATGTCTGAATTCAAAAAACTCCATCAAAGTTCTAGGAAATTATCTTAGCTTTCTAAAAAAAATTAATATCATTTGGGCTTCTAGAACTCAAGATATAGGCTAAACATTGAACAGTGTCGGACTTCTTCGTTGTTACAAAGATTTGGACTTCCAAATAGCAAAATTGAGTCTTGCCTTCCATGAAAGTTTTAGGCCTCTGTCTTAGCTTAACATTCATATAAGGCAGACCTAAATCCAAGTTCTACAGCTTTAGATATGATCCACTTACCAAATAGTGTTCTAATTTGGACTGAACCAGCATCTCTTTTCTAAGCTTCACCCTTTCTTTGTCCTTTCAATTTTAGTACTTCAATTCATCAATCAATCCTTTCATTTATATGATAGGTCTGTATTTATGATAAATATTTATCATAAATTAAAATATTTTATGGTATTAGACTTGTTATTATAAAATATATTTTAGTTAAGGAGTTATTGATACTTCAAGTGCAAAACGATGATATAAAATCTAGATAAAAATGCACTTTTAAGTACTAATCAGCTGACTGGGCAAAGATCCATAATGATCGAAAATTCACTAGGGGTTATTGCATTTTCCTTGGATGAAACTTGATCTCATGAAGTTGTTACAAATAGCAAATGATTGCCCGCTTAAGCACTAAAGCCAAATACAAATCACTAGCAAATACTACTACAGAATTATCTTAGCTCATGTCCTTATGCTCTGAAATTGTCATTCATATGTCTCAACCCTTGGTTCTATGTTGTGACAACATTAGCGTCACTTAACTCTCTGCAAACCCGGTGTTTCATGTGCAAACTAAGCATGTGGAAATTGACTTCCACTTTTTTCATGATATGGTAGCCAAGAAACTTCTCTCTATTACGTTCATTTTCAGCAAAGATCAACAATACAATTAAACTCTGCTCATACCACTACTACTAAAGGCAATAAGGATCAGGCTAAAATTACTTCAACTGTATCTTAAGCTTCCTAGTTTATATTTTACTCTTGTATATACAATCATCTCATACTATAAACATAAGAACTTAACTTGTGTTATGTTTAAGTTGTCAAACATGTTATAAAATCTACAAAAACTGTTTTTTCCTCATTCTAATTTATATTTTCTCTCATACGAGTAAAATCAAAAGCTTTATAAAAGTAAGAATTTTTATCAAATCATGTTAAAACTTTATGTTTTGCATTTGTGCATCAATCTACAATCCTAACATAATATATACTAACAATCCTTGTCATGCTAACATGTCTCACCACCTATAACTCGCATGCTATCTACTAACTTGTAGGTTAAAAAGAATACTTACTATATAAATATCAATAGCATCATAAAGTGTAGTGTCTGTATATGAAAAGCTAAGGTAGTTCAAAACAACAAAGATAAAAATGGATGCTTATGCAAGTATAAATTAGTATGATATAAGGCACAAGTACAAGCTAAAGCATAGATGATACCGTTCAATCTAAAAATCGTAGCCTAGTCTACGAGCCTGGGAATCACGCACAATGTAATCAAAGCTAGCAGATATTGTTTTATCATAAAAACTAGAAGCACAGAGAGTAAGCCAAAAGAAGGAAATTGGAGGAGGATCATAAAGAGAAGTAAAGAAAAAGATCAACTAACATGCCCACATCCACGCCATTCTGACCATTTGCAATAATTTCATATAGGAAATTGATGTAAATCAGGAGGAGACAAAGGAAGGAACCCTATAAAACACAAAAGACTACTAAAAGATAGAGACATGGGAAACCAAGGAATCGTTAATTTTGATTAAAAGCTTGGCTGTAATGATTATTTCCGAGTTAGGTTGAGTTTTTAAAAAAAAAAACTTATTAGCTATAGTTATTATTTTCCTAGTTAGCTAGCAGTTTCCTTGTTAGATTAGGATTTGAGTTCAAATATATAGTGGATTATAATTCATTAGTAGAGGGTATTTAAGAAGAGAGCATAACATAAGATAGACAGTTTTCTTGTAATTAGACAATTTGTTATTTTTAATACAAAATATGGAGTGATTCCTCTATAGAGAGATTGTACCTTAGATTATTGTTCTTATTGTAAGAAACAAGAGGTTGCAATAACGAGTAATTACATCAATTTAGTATTAGAGGGGTTCATGACTATAATCCGGAGTGGTAATTCCTATCCAATATCAAACAGCTCAACCTCTACTAATTCCCCATGTGAACATGCAAACTTATAACAACAAATCATTAATATCACCATTATGTTAGAATAACTTACTAACTGAATAGATGTTGTGGATGAATGTAGAGCAAGGTTTCCTAATAGAAGGGGGCGTGGATAATTTCATGAGTAGGCACTGGAGGGAAACCTAGACGTTGAACCCCAGCACCACCGACTGCAACATCACAGGGAAGAACTTTCATGACACCTTAATAGGCAAGGCTAAAAACTCAACCAATCAATGTACTCACTAAACAAATAAAGGTGGATGTGCGTGATTTTTATGTCAAACTAGAACCACATGCTTTTGAAGATTGGCTAACTGTTATTAAAAACTATTTTGATTAGTTTGCTATATCAGGAGATCGAAATGTCTGGTATATCAAGATGAAATTGAAGGGACATGCTCATGTCTGGTAAGGAAGTGTGGAAGAACAACTACGACAAACTCAACACCCATCAATCTCAAACTAGGAGGAGTTGAAGGAACGAATGATAGAGAAATACTTACCCATTGATTATGAGCAAATGATATTTGAAGAACTGAATCAGGGGTCCTTAACAATGGATTAGTATACAGACAAGTTCCATGAATTGACTATTCGTAGCAGAATTGCAGAGACCGACCAACAAGACTAGCCCAATATTACAATGGCTTACGTGGATAACTATACAAAGAAATGCTGATCGCATGAATCATTACAGTGGAAGAAGCATGATTAGTACTTAAAAGTGTATTTTTATTAAGGTTTTATATCATCATTTTGCACTTAAAGTATCAATAACTTCTTAACTAAATTATGTTTTATAATAACATATCTAAGAATATAAGATAACTTTAATTTATAGTAAATTTTCATTTTAAATGCAGGGCTATTATATAAATAAAAGGATTGATTGATGAATCTATGAACTGAAATTGAAAGGACAAAGAGATGGCCAACCTTAGAAAACAGATGCTAGTGAAGTCCAAACCAGAACACTGTTTTGTAATTGGGTCATATCTAATCTATAGATCTTAGATTTAGGTCTACTTTATATGAATGGAAAGGTAAGACATAAGCCTATAACTTTTATATGAGCCTAAAATTTAAAAAGGTCATTTTCAAGTTCAAATTATAACACCAATAAAGAAATCTGAATCTGTCCTACAGCCCGCGTACTATTCAGTGTTTAGCCCATATCTGGAGTTCTAGAAGTCTAAATGACTTCCATTTCTTTTTTTGGAAATTTGAAATAATTTTTTACAACTTTCATGTTTTCAAGTGATTCTAATTTTAATGTTATCAATGATGTTTTGGATAGACAAGAGAAAATAAGAATTGTTACCAAGTCAAGAGTTGGTCACCCACTCTTCAATTAGTCATCAAATCAATAGTTCCTAATTTGGCCTATAAAAGGAGGCATTTGCCATGAATTTAGGCATCTTGGCTTTCAAATCAAGATCATGCTCTTGCTTTCTCTCTTCGTATTTTTTGTATTGCTTATGTTTTGCTTTTATTAATATCTTATTTATGCCTTTCATTTCCTTTCATTTACTTAGTTAACTTTATCTTATTTATGTTCTCATTTTATTTATTTATTTTTCTTTCTTTCATTATGTTTCGTTAAGTATATTGTGTCAAGGTGAAAAGGTTGCACTAATGGTGTAAGAATAATTATAGTGTAAACTCAACATGAATCTTAATGTTTGATACTAACATGTTTTATATTTGTTATCTTGTTCACTCTTTAATACTTTGCTTGTTAAATGACTAATCTAGATTTATATTGTATAACACTTAGTACAACAAATGTTTGGCACTTTCATAGCCCATATTATACGGTATAACCGACCTTGAGCTATGAAAAGAACTTGATTAGTTGTTAATATAAGTTATAATCATGAATGTCTGACGAGATTTACAAGTATTAGTATTAATCGAATAAGATAACTAATGTAATCATGTTAACAATTTATAATCTGATTGGAACCTCTTTTGTATGTGACTTCCAATTGAATAATAAGAGTTTATACTATACTTGTTTGACATACCATTAATAGATCTTTTAACCTTGATATTTATTGTTATCATTGTTTAATCCTTACATTAATCTTCCATCTCAAATTTTTCATCAACTTTTTCTTCTTCTTTTTATTTTTCTTCTTTATGATTATTATGAGTACTACTACTACTACTATTATTATTATTACTATTATTGTTGTTATTGTATTATTGTTACCTATAATTTATATAATTAACCTCCCTGTGGTTCGAACCCGGTCTTGCCAAGAGACAATCAATACTCAACTTGCTTAGAGCATAACAGATTTTAAAGATACTCTTCCAAAATTCACATCTGCTCTTAGTTTTTAAAAGAAAGGTAAGTTTCCATCTCAACCACAGCAAAATCTTAAGGGCCAATACAATGCAAATGCAAGTAGTTCTGGAAGTCAACACATGGATCAAGCCAAATCAGTTATCATTCTTTGTAGTGGTAAGGTTATTCAAAAACCAATTCTTCAACCTTGTGAGAAAGATAATGAGTCAATCTCTAAGGGTAAGGAAGGTATTGAATCTAAACATTGTAAAGAAAAGACTGATTCCCCATCAGCATTTCTATTTCCTCATGTCATGACCAAACAGGAACAAATTGAGGATGAAAAAAGCATTGAAACTGTTGATGCAGATCTTTTATCAAAAGTGACAATAGATTCGACACCCAACATCACACCAATCGATGATTACATTCCTGATGAATCTCTACTTTCTCTTAGTTCGATGCCTTGGTTTGCTAAAAATATCAATTTTCTTGCTTCAGGATTTTTACCAGCTCACTAGAATATCGAAGACAAAAGAAAATTTTTGAGCAACATGCAAAAATTTTATTAGGATGACTCTTATTCAATTATTGTCCTGATGAAATATTTTAAATATGCATTCCTGATAATGAGGTAAGTAATGTCATTAAATTTTGTCACTATAAGGCTCGTGGGGATCATTTCTCGTCAAAAAAGACAACTATAGAAATCTTACAAAGTGAATTTTACTGGCCCACCATATTTATTTCAAAAAACTGAGAGTCTTTAGATACTCTTTTATTGACTCTAAAGTCTCATCATAGTCGAGATAAGTATCGTGCAATTCATGACTTATGAACCTATTTTCATAAAGAACATGCTTGGCATAGTCTTGGGAATCTAACCAAAAAAAGATCTTATTTGTAAATTTTTTAGAAAACTGGATGGGAAGTTTATCCTTGACCCGTAGAGGGAGTTTAAGTCGTTCTTGGACGTAAAACCAAGGGAAGATGTGAGCCACAATCACAACCACTTATACATAAACATGTTTTTTAAAATAAATAAATAAAGAGAGAGAGGGAAGGAGGGAGGTGTGTGTGAGAGACTCCAGCTAGCCTATATATAGGTGGTATGATTGCCTTTTCAATTTCTCATCTGTAAAATCCTATCTTCCTTCCTTTCATTTCTACTCAACCCACACATTCAACAAATATAAAAGTGTGTAGAAATGGCAAGTTTCTTAGGTCATCAC
Source organism: Populus ilicifolia (assembly GCA_015708895.1). Classification (NCBI taxonomy): domain Eukaryota; kingdom Viridiplantae; phylum Streptophyta; class Magnoliopsida; order Malpighiales; family Salicaceae; genus Populus; species Populus ilicifolia. The sequence continues at coordinate 92,813 of SRLM01002896.1, forward strand.
ATAAGAAATGTTTGTGTTTTTTGTGGATCAAGTCCTGGAAAAGAAAAGGAGTTTTTAGAATCAGCAAATTATCTTGATCAGGTGCTAGCTGAGAGAAAGATTCATTTAGTAAATAGGGGAAGTAGTCTTGGGTTAATAAAAGGTGTGTCAATAGCTGTATTTTTAGGAGGTAGTTAGGTTTTGGAGTTGTCCCTGAAGCTTTAGCATAAGGAGACATCATTAAAAAAACAATTAGAGAGGAACTACATGTCTCCATAATATCTGCTCGAATGAATACAATATTTAACCATTTTGATGCCTTCATTACCTTACCAGGTGGTCTAGGCATATTGAAAGAGATCTTTCACATCTCCTCGTAGGCCTAACTGCATATTCACCATAAACTTATAGGTCTGTTAAATGTTAATGGTTATTATGATAAATTATTTTTATTTCTTGATCATGTTGTGGAACAGGAATTTTTAACATCTTCTACATAAGAAATCATAATCACTGCTACTACTGCTGAACAATTGATTGACTAGCTATAATTTTTCATTCATGTAATTGATCCCTCCATGAGTCACATAAATTAGTCACATAAGGAAAGATGTAAAACGATTAGATTGGATTTGAGTCTTCATTTATGAATCTGTGTCTTTTGGTTTTATTAATAACATAATATTTATGTTTTGTTGTTTCTTATATTTGTTTAAATGTATTTCAAGTTTGTCAATGTTCGTTAGTTTAGATGATGTCTTCTGTACTTTATCTTTCTATCTTAGAACATTGAGGATAATGTGTCGTTTTAGTTGGGGGGAGATGATGGTAATTGACAAAAAACAAATCAAACTAATTGTGTTTCTATTTCACAAAATATATGCAAAATTGTTGTTGCTAGGATGGCAGAGTAAAGGAGCTCTTTTGTTAAAGTGACTCTTAAGACGCATTTTAGTAACCATTGTTAACAAGGTCTATTATAATACTTCTTGAAATATTCAAGTTTACAAACTCTTGCATTATTGTCACTTAATTCTACTTATATACTCATTTAACATGTATTCTTAAACCTTAATTTTCACGCACACACTTCAACATATGATTGTGGGTTGCATATTAGATTATTAAATTATTTATGTTCTTTTTATTAAAGATAACAACTAAGAGAAAGGGATAGTATATAATTTAAAAAAAAAGAGCAAAAAAATGATGATAATAAAAATGTAGATAAGTTTGGTTTCGTAGTCTCCCTAACCTAAGCAATTAAGCCTGAAGGGGTGTTTTAACACCTAATACTGATTAGTACTCAAAAGTGCATTTTTATCATGGTTTTAT
>SRLM01002898.1:4231-33426 GCA_015708895.1 Populus ilicifolia
AATTGTCTCAACTTTCTTGTGTAAAACATTCAGCTCATTTCGACTTCTAGAACTCCAGATATGGCCAAAATACTGAACAGTGCTCGACTTGGAGGACAGATTCAGGCTTCTTTGTTGCAATAATTTGGACTTGAAAATGACCTTTTTAGATCTTGGGCTCCATATGAAAGTTGTAGGTCTATGTCTTACCTTTCCATCCATATAAAATAGGCCTAAATCTGAGATCTATAGCTCCAGATATGACCCAATTACCGAACAGTGTTCCGGTTTGGATTGCACCGACATCTCTTTTCTAAGTTTGATCATCTCTTTGCCTTTGCAATTGAAGTTCTTAAAGTCATCAATCAATCCTTTCATTTATGTGATAGGCCTGCATTTAAAATGGATATTTACCACAAATTAAAGGTATCCTATATTATTAGATGAATTATTATAAAATGTACTTTAGTTAAGGAGTTATTGATACTTTAAGTGCAAAATGATGATATAAAACCATGATAAAAATGCACTTTTGAGTACTAATCACTCACATAGGATGAAATTCTCTAAACATGTTGATTATGATAAATTGATCGCTTTGGAAGAAAGATTGGGGGCAGTCGAAGGGGCAGACTTATATGATCTTGTTTATGCTGTAGAGATGTATTGAGTTCCAAATGTAGTTATACCCAAAGAATTTAGGGTACCAGAATTTATCAAATATATTGGAACTGAATGCTCAATCACTCATTTTAAATCTTATTATAATAAGATGGCAAAAGTAGTGAATGATGAGAAACTTCTCATCCATTTCTTTCAAGATAGTCTTTTTGGATCGGCACTAGGTTGGTAATAAGGCTAGATACTACAAAGATTAGAAAGTGGAAAGATCTGATAAAAGCTTTTGTGGAGCGGTATAAATTCAATATGAAGGCCTTAGACAATTCAAGCTTGTTAGTTATGAAGAAAAGCAACAAAGAGACTGTAAGAGAATATGCTTTGAGATGGCATGAAAAAGCATCTCACGTGCAACCCTCTTTGTTAGAAAAAGAAATGGTCACTCTGTTTTCCAAAACTTTTAAATCTCCTTACTTTGAACACTTAGTGAGTAGTTCATCTCAACATTTCTATGATGTTATAACTATTGTTGAGAGGATAGAACAAGCAATAAGAATGGGGAGAATGTTAGAGCCTACTGAGAAGAAAGACTTTACTGGGAAAAAGAAGGATTCCAAGGTGAGCAATGTGGAAGGAGGGTATAAGGGTAAGAAAAAAATTTACTATCATTATAACTTCCAAATACATACCCAACAAGTTGCAAATGTAAACTTCACTAAACTTTTCCCTACTAACCAACAAAACCAACCAAATGACCAACAAAGTAACAAAATTGTTAATCCTCCAAAAAGGAATTTTCAAAGAACCCAAGAACAATTGCCACCATTACCACTTTCCTTGGGAGAAATGTACTCAAAGTTGTTGAGTATTAGGCAAGTGGCCCCTGTTCCCTTAACCCCACTGTAACCTCTATACCAAATTAGTATAAGCCTAATCTGACATGTAAGTATCATGTTGGCATTGCTTGGCATAACATTGAAAGTTGTAACATATTTCAAAACAAACTTCTGCAATTGATAAAAACTGTATGAATTTCAACTTTTGATGATGCACCAAATATGAATTTCAACCCTTTACCCAATCATGCTACAAGTAATGGAAGGATGAATGTTATAAGAGTAAAGGGTAAGAAGGAAAGAGCTTTAAAGGTTTCCATGGAAAAACTGTATGCTATGCTAGTACAGTCTGGATATTTATTTGAGTTTGAACCAGTGATGAATGGAAATAATTACTATAAGTTTCATGGTAAGGTGGGACATCACATTAATGATTATGAAGAATTTCACCAAGAAGTGAAAAAGGATGCTGATTTTTAGCATGATACAGATAGAGAGTGAAGAAGAAAGCAATGAAGTTGGGATGATAGGCTGTTAGGAGAAAATAATAAAGGTCTATAGACTCCAACCAACTTTGGGTGGTCCATCAAAACTAATCCTAACCAAACTTGTATGCATAAATAGTGGAAGTTATGGCACAATGCCTACAATTATGGGTATTCTTTCAATATTAAGAATCCTCATCCTATCTTTTATACTGAAATAGGTGGTTTAACTCGAAGTGGTCAGTGTTTTACACTAGAAAAATTAGAGAGGCAGAGGAAAGTTAAAGGAAAAGAAATAGTTGATGCTTTTAAAGATATGGAAGTGAACAAACCTATAAGTGAAGAGGAGTCTCATGAATTTCTAAAGTTGATGAAAAAAATTATGAATATAATATGGTAAATCAGTTGAAGAAAACTCTTGCTAGAATCTTTTTAATGTCACTTATCTTGAGTTTTGAGTTACACCGTAAAGCATTGCAAAAGGTGTTAAATAAAGCATATGTGCCACAGGATATTACTTAGAATATAATGGAACATTTGGTAGAAAGAATTCAAGCCTTCAATTACTTATACTTCACTGAAGATGAGCTAGACCTATAAGGGACTGGGCATAACAAGCTTTTATACATCACCGTAAAATATAAAGACTGTCTGATCAACAAAGTGCTTATGAATAATGTTTTAGCTTGGAACATGCTACTAAGACATATGCTAGATGAGATGCCAATTGATGCTATTTATATGAGGCCAAGTACTATGATAGCTAGAGCATATGATGGTTCCCCTAGATAGGTAATAAGGACCATTAACATTGAATTGTTTATAGGGCCTCAGATGTTTTTGATAACCCTATAAGTTATGGATATCCACCCTTGGTATAACATGTTATTAGGAAGGCCATGGATACATGCCTCTAGGGTTGTGACATCATATCTACACCAATACTTGAAGTATATTATCAATGGTACTTTAGTAAAAGTTAAGGAAGAAGAAACTCTGTCCATGATAAGGAATGTGTCAGTTCTTTATAGTAAAGTAGAAGATTGCAAAGATGGAAATCTCTATACCTTCGAGATTGTGAACACTGAATGGGTACCAAAGAATACAGTGTTGAGAAGACCAGTTATTTCTGATATTGCTAGAATGATAGCTAAATGCTTTTTGAAACATGAGCTACCATTCCAGAATGATCCAATTACTGGAAATCTTAAAAGAGTCAATATAATAAAAATTAAGGTTGTCGATCAGAGGTTTGGGCTTGGCTTTAAGCTTAAGAAAGAAGATCACAAGAGAGCTTTTGGGATAAAGCGAGAAAGAAGGTTGGCTAGAAAGAAGGAAGAAAGCTAGAAGAAGAAGACATTGTAATCCCACCCATCCATGTTTCTTTTCCAAAGTCAATATATGTAATGAAACCTGAAAACATGATGAAAGTCTTGGGACAAAAACTTGTTGTCATGGATATCAACAATGTAAAGAAAGGTTAAGGGAAATGCTGGAACTATGATGATGAGCAAAAAAAAGATGAATTGTTACCTTAGTTAAATGTCCACTCTCTAGAAGAGGCTTTAACCAATGCCTTTGTTTGAAAGCTTTCGGTTGATGAAGTAGTCCAGAATTGGAAGATTGAAGAAGCCCTAGTTGTTTTTAAAAAGTAATGTATAAACTTCTACTTATATTTGCTTTTATATGCTCTATGTGCTTTGCATTTTAGTTTGCTTTATGTTTTTATACCTAGTTGGAAATCTTGGCTCAAGATGTCAACATAAGGTCTTTTCATAATTGTTGAGCCAACTTTTAAAATATTATTGAGATCATGCATTTTCCTCAACAATTGTTATCTTCCTTTTGTTTTGTTCGGCTACAAGATATGCATTTACATTAAAAACACCTTTCGCTTTTAGGAATTCTGAAAGTGAGTCCTCTATAAATCCACAAATATATTACATTAAAAATGAATGGCCAAACTTTGATAAGGATGAGATTGCAATAGACGAAGAGGAATGGAATGAATGTTATATAAAAGAGTTTACTAGATGGGTAAAACAATCAGATCATGCTTGGAAGCCTATAAAAAAAAATTAAAGGTGATAAATGTAGGCACCAAACAAGATAAAAGAGAGCTAAAGATTGGAACTCTGATTACTACAGGAGAAAGATGTAGTTTAACCTCACTACTACAAAAGTATATCAATGTGTTTGTCTTGTCTTATGTAGATATGCCTGGTTTAGACGTGAATATTGTATTACATAGATTGCCTTTGATTAAGGATGTAAACCTATTAAGCAAAAATTAAGAAGAACTCGCCTAGATATTATGCTCAAGGTCAAGGTAGAGATAAAGAAGCAGTGGGATGTTGGTTTTCTAGAAGTTATTAAATACCCTTAATGAGTATCTAACATAGTGATAGTACTAAAAAATTATGAAAAAAATTAGATTATATGTAGATTTCAGGGATCTAAACAAAGCTAGTCCAAAAGATGATTTTTTTTTTGCCTCATATAGACATCCTGGTAGATAATGTTGTTAAGAGTTCAACTTATTCCTTTATGGACGGATTCTCCAGGTATAACCAAATTAAAATGACTAAAGAAGATAAAGAGAAGACCATTTTTATCATACTATAGGGAACACTTCGCAACAAAGTGATGCCATTCGAGTTAAAGAATGTTAGAGCCACATATCAAAAGGCAATGGTGACACTTTTCATGATATGATACATAAAGAGATTGAATTGTACGTGGATGATATGATTGCCAAGTCTAAGAATGAAGAAGATCATGTTTAGGTTCTAAGAAAATTATTTGATAGACTAAGAATCAGTTGAAGCTTAATCCTTCAAAATGCTTATTTGAGGTGAAGTTTGGAAAGTTGCTAGGATTTGTGATAAGAAATAAAGGAATAGAGGTCGATCCTGATAAAGTGAAAGCAATTCAGGCTATGACAATTTCTAAAACCAAGAAAGAAGTAAGGCTTCTTAGGACGTTTGAATTACATTGCTCGATTCATATCTCAGTTAACAGCAACATGTGAGCTAATTTTTTGATTACTTAAAAAAAAAATCCCAGTACATAGGACAAAGATTGTCAAGAGGCTTTTGATAAAATAAAGCAATACTTACATAATCCACCTTTATTAGTGCCACCTGTGCTTGGAAGACCTTTGATTTTGTATTTGACAGTAACTGAGGTAGCAATGGGTTATGTGTTGGGGCAACATGATGAGTCTAAAAGAAAAGAGCAAGTTATCTATTATCTAAGTAAGAAGTTTACCGATTGTGAATCCAGATATACTATGATTGAGAAGCTATGTTATGCTCTTTTATAAAGTATGAAGCGTCTTCGACAATGTATGTATGTTATATCACCTGGTTGATCTAAAAAATAGATCCTCTTAAATACATCTTTAAGAAACCCTACTTGTCAAGTCAAATAACAATGTGGCAAGTAATGTTGGTTGAGTATAACATTATATACAAGGTAAGAAAATCTGTAAAAGAGAGTGTACTTGTTGATCATCTAGTAGATAATGCTATCAAAGATTATAAGCCTTTGAAATTTAATTTTCCAAATAAGGATGTGTTGATAGCAGAAGAAGATAAAGAGAAGAATGATTGGTGGATCATGTATTTTAATGGAGCAGTGAATGATTGGTGGATCATGTACTTTGAAATTTAATTTCTGGTAATAACGACACGGGTCCAACAATCATCTTATCATGTTATCATTCGTGGGTCCAAAGCTCAATTCTCAAGTATGGTTACACTCATTTCCCAAGGATATCAAAATAATTTTTTGTTTTATAAATGAATATTATTTGTCAACACGTCTTTTTTTAGAAAAGAACCAATGTTAAAAATTTAAATACCAAATATGGATTATGTCCATTATTTTTTTTCTTTTGGTAATCCAGAAACAACTCTCCTTTTTAGGGTCAAATGTCAATATTTTAGACGAGTTCCCTATTTTTAGGGACTGATGTCATTTATGTTTTGACGTGTCTCCTATAAATATTGTTTGTCTACACGTCTCTTTTCTTTACAGGAAATGACCGATGTCAAAAGTTTAAATAAAAAATATGGATTATTTTCATTGTTTCTTTTTTTTATGGTAACTCAGATGTAACTCTCCTTTTAGGGTTAAACGTCGATATTTTAGATGAGTCTCTTATTTTTAGGGACTAATGTCATTTTTGACATGTCTTTTATTTTTAGGGACCGATGTTAACCATTTTTTTTAAAAAAAATTATAAATAAGCTCAAAATATAATAACATTTGAATTAAATAAAAAACACACAAGTAAGGGTAACCTTTCTTTTGAAATGATGTTTTAAGGGTGATGTCTACAGTACTTGAATCTCTAGGACTAATATCTAATTTGAGATTTCTAGTTCTATCAAATTACTAGATGGCGACTCCAATAAAATCTTTGTTTTCTCCAATTCAGAAAAATCTTTCTTTTTGCAAAATAGAAAAAAGAGTGGAGTTATCGTCTGATGTCGTGTGATGACAATCACAATGCACTTGAAATATATATAAAGTGAAGCAAGAATCAATAAGATACTGAAAACAAGCAAAATAAAACTATAATTATCATCTTGAAAGTAGCAAAATGAATTTGTACATGCAAAAACTCTACATAAAACAAAACCCAAAATTAATGAAAATACATAATTGAATCTTAAATAACCCAAACATAACATAAATAAACTTAACAGGTTAACACAAATAGTTATAAACATGTTTTTTGTAACTTGATGCAAAATTGACCCTTTACACAATTTTAATTACCATAATTGAAACTCAAACCAAGTCAGATATATACCTAATTAAAATAAATTCCAAGCTAATTACAATAAGGTTTATAAACAATAAAACAAATAAAAAATATTTTTTATTATTTGTTATATATAATAGTGAAAAATACTCAAGAGAAATAGTTAGCAAAAAATACTAGAAAATAGACAAAAACTATTTTTTTTCTGTAAGTTTCTTGCTTTGCATCCTTGATGGTAATATACAACACCATTTCTGTTTTTGTGCTACCTTTTAATTTGTATATTGAAAGCATATTTTTTTTATTTACTGCCACTCTTTTTTCTCTTCCCAATCCTTTTTGCAAGTGTTTGCTATGTTTCTGTTTGTTCTATTTAGATCCTTTTTTGTTTTTTTTGGGGGGGTTTTGGGGAGGGGGGGGGGGTGCATGCTATAATAGAATTTCAGGTGGATGCAATCCAGTCTTGTGGAGGAAAGATGACAGCTGATTGAAGACGTTTTCGAACGGGTGGTGGCATATTATTGCATACCATGAAAACAAGAGAACCGGTGGCCTATATAGATATGATGAAAAGAGCAAAGGAATTTGAGTGGTGAGTGTGTGAATGCATCTGATTAATGAACTATATATTGTTTTGTTCCAGCAAGTAAGCAAAATTTGGGATCATGCCTTAGTGCGAACACAACCATGTATAAATTACATCCTTTGTCACTGTATCCGAGCCACTTCAATGCATGTTACTGATATATGTATCACATTGTGCCTCTGCTTGTGTTACATTCCATCTTCCTTTTGAATGCTAACAATTTGTTTATCTGATCTCTCTTGCAGAAGCAATTTAGGAAACAAAATGTTTGGCCAGAACAGGAGCAAAACAATGAGGGTTCCTCTAAAAGGTCTGCCTTTGCTTTCATTGATGAGGCGCCAGCCAGTGTACCTGATGGTTCTCAAAATGAGCTTGCATCTCAATATCAGCACGAACAGTCTAGTGCTAAAGAGAAACGCAAATCTGTGCATTAGTGGATCAGGATACCTGTTTCATACGACGACTTGCTTGGAGATGATCTGAAAAATGAAGCATGATTTCTGAACGCAGGGACCAAGCTTGGCAGCAATTTTGCGCTCGGCTGTGTGGGGATTCAAAAATACTCTTTAATACTTTGACAGGATCCTTTTCTAGTTTTTGAAAAGAGAGTTTGCTTAGGCTGTCCGTTTTTAACTTGCAACCGTGTACTTCTTGAACATAGAATGTCCTCTCTTCTTCCTCAATTTAAAAAAGAACTATCTAATCTTATTGTTATGGATGCATTTCCTTTTGCCTTTCATTCTTTAAACAGTAAAGGTACCAACTTATGTCTGAAATCTAAATGAGCATGCCTCGGATGAAAAAACAGATTAGATACGGGTCTTGAACCCATTATGAGACCATACGGACGGAGAAATTCTAGTTCACATAATAAAGCGTTGGGATGAGATTGGTCGGCATGTGATTTTCGAGTTTTTTGGGGATTACTTCAACTTAAATCGTTGGATGCTTTAATACTCGGTTCTCAAAGTGTTCACTGTTGTCATGTTGATTATTGTAAAATCTCTCTGCATTTTCAACGATTCCTGTGCTCACTGCATACCATATACTCGGTTCTCAAGGTTTCTCAATGAGAAATCTGAAAATAGCTGACAGTATTACAACATTATGAACATAAGCTGCACTAAAAAGGAAAGGGGGCAGTGCTCAACTATTACAAGACATTGGCTAAAAGATGAAGTCAGACTGCTGTTTTCTCTTTCGTAGGAAGAGGCAAACCACCGTGCAGTCATCCACTTTCGAAGAAGTAAACTTCCTTTTCCATGCAGCTGTAGCAGCCTCCACCACTGACTTTGCTGCAGCCAGTTCACTATCTGCTGTCGAAATTATGGATACCACTTCCTTGTTGCTAAGCACATCCCACACCTAAGAATCAGAAGGAAGACGCAAATCAGTACTTATTACTTCAACATTGGAAAAAAATAGAAAAAAGATTCCACCAACATCTTTGTGTTGAGTCAGTTGCTTACCCCGTCTGATGCAAGGACAACGAACTGGTCCTTGGAAGTTACTCTGTGATAAGAGATGTCTGGTAATGAAATTATGCCATGATTTTTTAGTAGAAAGTCTCCAAAAGCTCGGGACATGGCTAAGCCTGGAGAATCTTCATGAGGTAGCCAGACTCGATGGATGTGTGGCTCTTCCTTTAGTGCAAGTAGTCTGCCATTACATTTCCTTATTCTTTCTGCTTCGCCTGGATTATAAGAGGATCCAATTAAAAAAATGAGTGAGAGGATAAGTTTGCATAGGATCATGAAAAATTGTTGTAATTCTGCCTTTTACTTGAGAAGAAAGGATGCCTTACTTGGCACTCCAGGCTTCAAATCTGTAGTTAATTGAACAGGCATGATTCCATTCTGATCATTGATTCTGCCCAACACTGCTCTTGAGTCTCCAAGATTTGCTATAATAAGATCATCACCCTGTTTTCATTTTTCAAAATAAAAAACATAAAAAATGAGAAAATAAATAAATAAACACCATTCCTTTACACGTGACCAAAATAGAGATTTGTTTGCTCAAACCAAAACCAGCATGCTTTCTCACCTGCCTTAAAACAACCACTGCAGTGGAGCCACTGCAAGAGCAGTCTAGACTTCTTTGAAGATTGATCTCCTTGTCCATCTCCTTGAAGGCACTAATACAAGCCTCTTTCCATTTATGGAAACCCTCACACGGTGCTAAACCATCATCTGCTTTCTCATTGTTGTGATCTCTAACAGTCTTCATCTTTGCTGAAGCATTCTTTTGATTTAGCAAGAGCGATGGCAACGTATTTCTCACGATCTTGCTCACTATGTGACCATTCTTTCCATGCCCATCAAAAACTCCACAGAAAGCTCCATGTTCCATTCCATAGCCCTTTAAATAGAAAAGGTTTCAATCAGCAACAAAAGTTTTAACAACAAAAGGTGAAATCTAGTGAAGGGTACGTAGCATCAACCAACCTGGTGAAGAATAGCAGCGTCTTGATTTACTCCTTTACTACCATCTTTAGAGTAAAGAGAACCAAGCTTCTCAATTCCGTGAGAAACAATATTTTTTTGGATATGCATGACATTTTCAAGGCCATCATCTGCCTGGTGTATCTCTGAAGATGCAGAGGATACGCAGATTCCCATTTTTCAACTTGTACAGATTTTCTAATTTCTCTACCAACCTATTGCAAGTCCAATGACCTATGAATATAATGAAACAGTTTCCTTAATCATGAAATTAAGGACCCCAAGAATAGGCATGTTAGCTGAAAAATAATAATTATTATTTATAAAGCTTAGAGTGGCTCCCAGAGAGCTGAAAGCATAACCTGCGTCAATAATTAACTGTTTTTTTTTTAATTGTTGGGTGTTATTTTAGACCACCCCAAGATTCACTTAAAGGGGCATGTGAGGTGTATCTTGTGAGATTAGTATCTTAACAACCACTATTCCCTGTATGAAACTATTCTTTAATGTGTAATCAAATGGTGATTCTGAAAAAAAAAAAAGAGATGAAATAATGTTATTAATGGAATTTTAAAATCATAAAATTACAAGTAAATTTTTTTTAACTAAATTGCAAGATATAGTCAAATAGTAAATAATAATATAACACAATTAAAATAAAAATGAAATAAACAATATAAATATTCAAACGCATTAAAATATATAATTCAAATAAAAATTCATACATGTCCATAAAATTTCATTATAAGTATGTAACTACAAAATAAAAATAAGAATATTATCATCAACATTAAATTAACTAATATAAAAATAAAATAAACATTATATATCAACCGATACTAGTAAATAAATAATTAATAAAATATATAATCGAAGATTAAGGAGGACATAGTCGATAATAAGCAATCTTAAAAAGAAACAAGCTAGAAGCAAATTGTGCTCTTTCTTCCTATGCATCAAGGATTTTTGAGGTATACTATGAGAATAACGGTTTAGTATATAATTACTGATACAACCAAAATATTGATGTCTTCCTCCAAGTATGGGAGTATCAAAATAATAAATAACCCGGCAAGACCAGGGCTAAACCACAAGGAGGTTAATTGTAATAACCCGGCAAGACTAGAGCTGAACCACAAGGAGATTAATTATATAAATTATAGATAACAATAACACAACAATAACAACAACAACAATAGTAATAATAAGAACAACAACAACAACAACAACAATAACAATAACAATAATAATAGAAGAAGAAGAAGAAGTTGATAAAAACTTTGAGATGAAATATTAACATAAAGATTAAAAAATAATAACAACAAATGTCAAGGTTAAAGGATCAACTAATGGTATGTCAAACAAGTATAATATAAACTCTTGTTATTTAATTGAAAACCACACACAAAATAAGTTTCAATTAGATTATAAATTGTTAACATGATTACAATAGTTATCTTATTCGATTAATGCTAATACTTTTAAATATTGTCAGGTATTCATGATTATTACTTATGTTAACAACAAATTAAGTTCCTTTCATAGCATAGGTGTTGATTATATCATACAGTATGGGCTATGAAAGTGTCAAGTATTTATTGTACCAAGTATTATACAACATAAATTTAGATTAACCATTTAATAAGCAAAGTATTAAAAGTGAACAAAATAACAAATACAAAACATGTTAGTTTCAAACTTTAAGATCGATGTTGAGTTTACACTATACTTATTTTTTACACTATAAGTGTAACTTTTTTACTTTGACATAATAAACCTAACTAAACATAATGAAAAAAAGAAAAATAAATAAACAAAATAAGAACATAAATAAAATAAATGTTAACTAAGTAAAGAAAAGGAAATAAAAGGCATAAACTTAATATAAATGAAAGCAAAACATAAGCACTACAAAGAGAGAAAGCAAGAGCATGATCTTGATTTGGAAACCAAGATGCCTAAATGTATGGCAAATGCCTCATTTTATAGACCAAAATTAGAAACTATTGATTTGATGTCTAATTGATGAGTAGGTGACCAACTCTTGACTTGGTGATAATACTTATATTCTCTTGTCTACCCAAAATGTCATTAATAACGTTAGAAATAAAACCACTTGAAAAAATAAAAGTTGTAGAAAATTGTTTCAGCTTTTTAGAAAAAAAAATTGAGGTCATTTGGACTTCTAGAACTGTAGATATGGGTCAAACACTGAATAATATTTAGGTTACAGAACAGATTCAGACTTATTTATTGTTGCTATAATTTGGACTTGAAAAGGATATTTTTAAAACTAGATCTTCATATAAAAGTTCTAGGTCTATGTCTTACCTTTCTATCCATATAACATAAACCTAAATTCAAGATCTACGGCTCCAGATATGACCCAATTACCGAACAATGTTCTGATTTGGACTGCACCAACATCTTTTTTCTAAATTTAGCTATCTCTTTATCCTTTCAATTTTAGTACTTAAACTCATCAATCAATCCTTTTATTTATTTGATAGGCTTGTATTTAAAATTAATATTTACCATAAATTAAAGGTATTTTATATTATTAGATATGCTATTATAAAACATGTTTTAGTTATGGAGTTATTGATACTTCAAGTGTAAAATAATAATATACCTCCCAACCAGCTTATTATTAGTCCCTAGTAATCAAAGTATTAAAATAGAAAAATAATTTACTAATTCCACAAAGCAAGGTATTCATCACTCAACTTTTATTAATATATCCAGATAAATAAACTCTCATTAAATTTATGTATTTGATCAATACCTCTTAAACAAAAAATTAATAAACTTTTCTTTTGTGCTTAATATATCAACATATAATTATGAGGCTTTACTTGGAAGAAAATATTTTTTTTTCTAATGTTTAAGGTTAACTTCTTAGGGTTAGGATTTTTTTTCTTTTTTTCTTTTAAAATATATACATGTAACTTAAAACACAATGTATCTTTAACCCATATAACGAGCTTTCGACTAGTGACTCCCAGACCAATTGGTCTTAGGGCATTAGGTGTTGAGACACCCCAACGTGCTTAGTAACTCGGGTTGTAGATACTGATACATAGATAGTGCAATGTTTGATTCCCTAAGCTTTTCTCCTTAACCCATGTAACAAGCGTTGGGCTAATAGCTTCCAAATCAATCGACTTTAGGATACTAGATGTTAAAACACTCATTTAGGCTTAATTGCTTAGGTTAGGGAGCTTACAAAACCAAACATATTTATGTTTTTATTATCATCATTTTTTTTCAAATTATATACTATAACTTTTTCTTAGTTGTTACCTTTAACAAAAGAATATAAATAATATAATAATCCAATGTGCAACTAATTAGTACTTAAAAGTGTATTTTTATCAAGGTTTTGTATCATTATTTTGTACTTGAAGTATCAATAAATCAACTAAAGCATGTTTTATAATAATGTATCTAATAATATAAGATAACTTTAATTTGTGGTAAATGTTCATTTTAAATACAAGCCTATTATATAAATGAAAGGATTGATTGATAATTTAAAAACTGAAATTGAAAGGACAAAGAGATGACCAAACTTAAAAAAGAGATGTTGGTGTAATCCAAACCGAAATACTGTTTGGTAATTGGGTTATATATGGAGTTGTAGATCTCAAATTTAGGTCTACTTTATATAAATGAAAAGGTAAGACATAGGCCTACAACTTTCATGGGAGTCCAAGATCTAAAAATATTATTTTCAAATCCAAATTGGAGCAACAATGAAGAGGTCTGAATCTGTCTTCCAGCCTGAGCACTGTTCAGTGTTTGGCCAATATCTGGAGTTCTAGAAGTCCAAATGACCAAAGTTTTTTATATAAGAAAGCTGAGACAAGTTCCTACAACTTTCACATTTTCAAATGGCTCCAATTTTGATGTTATCAATGAGATTTTATATAGACAAGAGAAGATAAGAATTGTCACCAAGTCAAGAGTTAGTCACCTACTCATCAATTAGTCATCAAATCAATAGTTCCTAATTTTGGCTTATAAAAAAAGGCATTTGCCATGTATTTAGGCATCGTGGTTTCCAAATCAAGATCATGATCTTGCTTTCTCTCTTTTTATTTTTTGTAATATTTATGCTTTGCTTCCATTAATATCAAGTTTATGCTTTTCATTGACTTAGTTAACTTTTATCGTATTTTTTTATTTATTTTTCTTTCTTTTATTATGTTTAACTATGTTTATTATGTCAAGGTGAAAAGGTTACACTAATGGTGTAAAAATAATTATAGTGTAAACTTAATATGGACTTTAATGTTTGATACTAACACGTTTTGTATTTGTTATCTTGTTCACTTTTTAATACTTTGCTTGTTAAATGACTAATCTTGATTTATATTATATAATACATGGTACAATAAATGCTTGGCACTTTCATAACCCATATTATATGGTATAATCGACACCTGTGCTATGAAAAGAACTTGATTTGTTGTTAACATAAGTTATAATCATGAGTGCTTGACGAGATTTACAAATATTAGCATTAGTTGAATAAGATGATTAATGTAATTATTTTAACAATCCATAATCAAATTGGAACCTCCTTTGTGTGTGGTTTCCACTTGAATAATAAGAGTTTATACTATACTTCTTTGACATACCATTAGTGGATCCTCTAACCTTGACATTTATTGTTATAATTGTTTAATTCTTACATTAATATTCCATGTCAAAGTTCTCATCATCATCTTTTTCTTCTTCTTCTACTTCGTTTTCTTTATTATTATTATTGCTACTAATATTATTGTTGTTGTTGTTGTTTATAATTGTTGTTTATAATTTGTACAATTAACCTCCCTATGGTTCAACCCTAGTCTTGCCGGGTTATTTATTACTTTGACACTCCTACACTTAGGAGAAGACATCAATTTTTTAGTCATGTTAACAACCATAATCATATGTTAAAGTGTGTGTGTGAAAATTAAGGTTTAAGAATACATGTTAAATAAGTATATAAACAGAATTAAGTGATAACAATGCGAGAGTTTATAAACCTGAATATTTCAAGAAGTATTATGATAGACCTTGTTATGAATATTACAAAAACTTTGAAAATTTTTAACTAAGATACTTCTCAAAAGTTAATAAAATTTCTCTTTACTCTGTCATCTTAGTAACAACAGTTTGCAAATGGTTTATGAAATAGAAAACATAGTTTTTTTTTTAATATCAACTACTACCTTCTCCCCCTAATGAAAACGAGACATTGTCCTCAATGTTCTAAAATAGAAAGATAAAGTATAGAAGAATAACCTGAAATAAAAAATACTGACAAACTTGAAACACACTTCAACAAATATAAGAAACAACAAAACATAATAATAAAACCAAAAGACATAAAGATTCATAAATGAATACTCAAATTCAATCTAAGTTTTTTATGGCTTTCCTTAGAGGACCAATTTGTGCAACTCATAGAGGGACAATTACAAGAATAAAATATTATAGCTAGTCAATCAATTCTTCAGCAATAGCAACAAAGATTATGATTTATCGTGCAGAAAATGTTAGAAATTCATGTTCCACAACATGATCAAAAAAATACAACAACTTATCATAATAACTATTAACATTTAACAGACTTGTGGGTTTATGGTGAATGTGCAGTTGGGCCTAAGAAGAAATATGAAAGATCTTTTCCAATGTGCCTAGATCACCTGGTAAGGTAGTGAAGGCATCAGCATGGTTAAACATTGTATTCATTCGAGCAGATATTGTGGAGATCTATGGTTTCTCTCCAATTGTTTTTTCAATTATGTCCCTTTATGCTAAAGCTTTTGGGACAACCCTTATAACTTGACTACCTTCTAAAAATACAATTATTGATACTCTCCCCATTAACCCAAGGCTGCCACCCCTATATACTAAATAAATCTTTTTCTTAATAGAAATTAACCAAGATAATTTGCTGATTCTAAAAACTCATTTTCTTTCTCAAGATTGGATCCATCAAAAACACAAATATTTTTTATGTGATGACTTAAGAAACCTGCCATTTTTATACTTTTCTATATCTATTAAATGTATGGGTTAAATAGAAATGAAGGGAAGGAAGAGAAGATTTTATAGATGAGAACTTGAAAATACAATCATATCACCTATATATAGGCCAACTAGAGTCTCATACACACTCTCTCTTTATTTATTTATTTATTTTTAAAAAAGCATGTGTATGTACAGGTAGTTGTGATTGTGCCTCACATCTTTTCTTAGTTTTACATCCAAAAACGACTTAAACGCCTTATATGGATCGGGGATAAGCTTTCTATCCAGTTTTCTTAAAAACTGGCAAACAAGGTCTTTTTTAGTCAAATTCGCAAGACTAAGTCGATCATGTTCTTTATGAAAATGGAGTCATAAATCATGAAATGCACAATGCATATCTCTATTAGGATATATCTGGGAAGTTAATAAAAGATTTTCTAAAGATTCTTTATGTTTTGAAACAAATCCTAACTTTTGATAATTTTCACAAGACTTGTAGAATGCATGTGAGTCCTTGAACAAGGTGGGCCAATAAAATCCATTTTGAAAGATTTTTGCAGATGTCTTTTTTACAAGAAATAACTCCCACATGCTTTAGAATCATAAATTTGAATGACATTACTTACCTCATTGTCAGGAATGAATATTTAAAATATTTGATCAGGATAATATTTGAATAAGTAAAGGTCATCCCAATAAAAGTTTTGCACATCACTAAAAAACTTTCTTTTGTCTTAGGTACTCCAATGAGCTGGTAAATCTCCTAAAGTAAGAAAATTGTTATTTTTATCATACTAAGACATTGGACTAAGAGAAAGTAATGATTCATTAGGAAAGTAATCATTGATTGGTGTGATGTTGGATGTCAAATCTGTTGTCACTCTTGATAAAGATCCATATTAACATTTTCGGTGCCATTTTCATTTGTGATTTCTTCTTTAAAATAAATTATTTACAAATTCTCATATTTATCCAACTTAATTTTACTTAAAATATATTCAAGTTGATCATAAACTAATTCTTCAATATAATGTACTTTTTGTAAATCATTATCATCTTTAGGTTGCTTGCAAATGTTGAAAATATTTATCTCCAATATCATGTTTTCAAATGATATCTTCATCAATCCATTCCTATAATTAATTAATACATTAGAAGTTGCAAGAAACAAACATCCTAAAATAATAGGAAATAAATTACATGCTTCAACAGGTTATGTCTAAGATAATAAAATCCATAGGAGAAATGAATTTATCGACTTGTACTAACACATCTTTAATTATTCCTCTAGATATTTTTACATATCTATCAGCAAGTAAGAGAGTTACATAAGTTGGTTTTAACTCACATAGATTGAGACCTTGAAAAATTAAATATGAAAGTAAATTTACATTAGCTTTAAAATCAAGTATGGCTCTTTTAATTTTATGTTCTCTAATAAAGTAAGAAATTGTAGGACAACCAGAGTCTTTATATTTCAAAGCATTATTATTCTGAAGAATGACACTTGCTTGTTCAACTAGAAAGACTTTCTTTTTCACATTTAGTTTTCTCTTCACAGTGCACAGATCTTTTAATAATTTAGCATAAGAAGGAACCTATTTAATAACATCCAACAAAGGTATATTGATCCTTATCTGTTTGAAAGTTTCAAGGATTTCAGATTTATGATTAACTTTCTTTTATTTGGTCATGACATGAGGAAATAGAGGTGCTGGTGGGAAATCAATCTTTTCTTTGCAATTTTCATATCCAACCCCTTCCTTACCCTCAGAGATTGATTCATTATTTTTCTCACAAGGTTCAGTAGTGGGTTTTTCAATAACCTTACCACGGGGAAGAGTAGTGACTAATTTGACTTGATCCATGTGTTGGCTTCTGGAACTACTTGCATTTGCATTGTATTGCCCCTCTGGATTTTGTTGTGGTTAAGATGAGAACTTACCTTTATCTTGAAAATTGAAAGCAGATGTTAATTTTGCAAGAGTATCTTTAAAATTTGTCATGCTTTGAGTAAGTTGACTATTGATTGTCTCTTGCTTTTCAATGAATGCATGTAATGTTTTCTCAAGATTTTTTCTAGGAGGTAGAGTATAAGAAAATATATATTCATGAGAATTTTAGAAATTATGGTATGCTTGAAACAATAGTTATGAAGTTTATGCATTATTGTTATCATTTTTCCAACTAAAATTTAGGTGATTTCTCCGATCAGGATTGTATGTTTATGAGTATAGGTTATGGTTGGGCCTTTAGAAACTATTTAAACACAAGCTTATTCATGGAGATATTCTTTAAAAGAAAGCAAAGTTAGACAGTCATTGGTTGAGTGTTCATTTATTTCACAGATTTGACACATAATGTTTTGAACAAATTTTAATGACCACTCTTTTTTAATTCTAGTGCATTGACTTTTCTAACTAAAGATGCAAACTTGGCTTGGAGGTCATGATATTCTCTAAGGTTGTATATAACTCCACTAGATGTATGAGGATAAGTTTTACTTAGTGCTTCATACATGCCTGTAATGTCCTAATTTTGAGCATTTTCAACTAGCAAGTCTAGATACTCCATTGCTTCATTAGGGTCTTTATCTTCAAAAGTTCCATTGCACATCAATTCAACCATTTGCCTATCTCTAGGTGTTAGCCCTTCATAAAAATATAAAACCAATCTCCATGTTTCAAAACCATGATGAGGACAAGTACTAAACAAGTCTCGATACCTATCCTAACATTGATAAAATATTTTTCTTGGTTTTTGAGTGAAACTGATGATTTTTCTTTTAAAAGAGTTTGTTCTGTGAGATGGAAAAATCTTTTTTTAAAATTATTCTTGCATTTCATCCCCAGCATTAATGGATCCAAGTCTCAAATTTTATAGCCATGTTTTAGCTTTATCTTTTATGAAAAAGAAAAAAGTTTTAATCTAATGGTATTCATGCTATAATTTGAGTCATTATAAGTGTTACAAACCTTCTTAAATTCCTTTAAATGCAAATATGAATTTTCTAAATCTAACATATGAAAAGAAGGTAAAAGTTGAATGGGCTATGAAAGTACCATGTATTTGTTATACCAAGTGTTAAAAGGAACAGGATAACAAATACAAAACATGTATCAAACATTAAGGTCCATGTTGAGTTTATACTACATTTATTCTTGAACCATTAATGTAACCTTTTCACCTTGACATAATCATAATAAACTTAACTAAACATAATGAAAGAAAAAAAATAAACAAAGTGAGAACATAAATAAGATAAAAGTTAACTAAGTAAAGGAAAGGAAATGAAAGGCATAAACTTGATATTAATGAAAGCAAAACATAAGCAATACAAAGAGAGAAAGCAAACGCATAATCTTGATCTTGATCTGGAAACTAAGATGCCTAAATGCATGGCAAATGCCTTATTTTATAGGCCAAAATTGGAAACTATTGATTTGATGACTCTTGACTTGGTGACAATTCTTATGTTCTCTTGTCTGCCCAAAACGTCATTAATAACATCAAAATTGGAATCACTTAAAAACATAAAAGTGGTAAGAAATTATCTTAGATTTTTGAAAAAAAATTGAGGTCGTTTAAACTTTTAGAACTCCAGATATGGGCTAAACACTGAACAGTGTTTAGGTTGCAAGACAGATTTGGACTTCTTCGTTGTTGCTATGGTTTGGACTAAAAAATTGTCATTTCAAAACCAGACCTTCACATCAAAGCTGTAGGCCTGTGACTTACTTTTCCATCCATATAAAGTAAACCTAAATCCGAGATCTACAACTTCAGATATGACCCAATTACCGAATAGTGTTCCGGTTTGAACTACACCAGCATCTGTTTTCTAAGTTTGGCCATCTTTTTATCCTTTCAATTTCAGTACTTAAACTCATCAATCAATCTTTTCATTTATGTGATAGGCTTGCATTTAAAATGAACATTTACCAAAAATTAAAGGTATCTTATATTATTAGATATGTTATTATACTAGTTAAAGAGTTATTGATACTTTAAGTGCAAAATAATGATATAAAATCTTGATAAAAATGCACTTTTAAGTACTAATCAGAAACATATTATTCTAAAAGGTCAAAGTTACCAGCAAATCTTGTCAAATATATCAGAATAAACCTTTGTATACTATTTAAGACATATTTGAAGCTATAAGTTGAATATTGTTGTGATTCAAGTTAGACTAGAAACTACACCTCTTAAGATTCTCAACTATATATGGTAGGCCTGATAATTCATCTAGATGGGAGAGAACGCTGTGTTTGAAGTTAGGATTTACAATTTGTCAAGAATGTATGAAAATTGGAGATTCAGGTTACGTGGAGGAATTTTAGTATGAAGACTTTATTTTTATTATCTTGTTTTATTTATTTATTTAATATTGAATAATTATTTTTTTAATTTGGTTTTGTTATAGGTCATTAGACATTATTTAAGAGTTTATTTCATTATTGAACTTATATTAGTTGATTAATAGTTTGTCTCTACAGAGAAATGTTGTTTTTTCACAAAAAAAAACAAAACTCACATTTATTCTTAAACTTGATGCTAAATTTGCAGCTAAAAAAAACATAATATAGTCTTTTCTAACTAATCCTAATGGATCCCTTTAGGGTTGCAAGCTAATTAACCTAAACTATTAATCAACTAATATAAGTTCAATAATGAAATAAACTCTTAATTAATGTCTAATGACCTATAACAAAACCAAATTAAAAAAATAATTATTCAATATTAAATAAATAAATAAAACAAGATAATAAAAATAAAGTCTTCATACTAAAATTCCTCCACGTAACCTGAATCTCCAATTTTCATACATTCTTGACAAATTGTAAATCCTAACTTCAAACACAGCGTTCTCTCCCATCTAGATGAATTATCAGGCCTACCATATATAGTTGAGAATCTTAAGAGGTGTAGTTTCTAGTCTAACTTGAATCACAACAATATTCAACTTATAGCTTCAAATATGTCTCAAATAGTATACAAAGGTCTATTCTGATATATTTGACAAGATTTGCTGGTAACTTTGACCTTTTAGAATAATATGTTTCTGATTAGTACTTAAAAGTGCATTTTTATCAAGATTTTATATCATTATTTTGCACTTAAAGTATCAATAACTCTTTAACTAGTATAATAACATATCTAATAATATAAGATACCTTTAATTTATGGTAAATATTCATCTTAAATGCAGGCCTATCACATAAATCAAGGGATTGATTGATGAGTTTAACTACTGAAAGTGAAAAGATAGAGAGAGCTAAGTTTATAAAAGAGATATTAGTTTAGTTTAAACTAAAACATTGTTTAGTCATTAGGTCATATCTGGAGTTGCAGAACTTGAATTTGGGTTTGCTTTATATAGATAGAAAGCTAAAATATGGGCTTAAAACCTTCATGAATATCCAAAACTCAACTCTGCCGTTTGGAACCTCAAATCTTAGTTTTAAAAGAGAAGTCTGAATTTGTTCTGCTACTTAGACATTGTTTAATGTTTAGCATATAGAGAAGTCTAAATTTGAAAAACTAAGATAATTTTCTAAAACTTTCATGATTCAAGTCCGTCTAAATTCTTGACTAATTAGCAATGACATTTTGTTTAGACAAGAAGATAAGGATTGTCACCAAGTAAAGATGTGGTTACCCACTTAATAATTAGTCAACAAATCAATAATTTTCAATTTTGACCTATAAAAAGAGGTATTTGTCATGCATTTAGGTATCTTGGTTTGCAGATCAAGATCATACTCTTGCTTTCTCACTTTATATTTTATAACTCTTAAGTTTTTATTATATTAATCTCTTACTCATGCCTTTCATTTTCTTTTCTTTACTTAATTAAGTTATATCTTATTTATATTCTTATCTTGTTTATTTATATTTCTCTCTTTCATTATGTTTAGTTAAGTTTATTATGTCATGGTAAAAATGTTACACTAATGGTGTAAGAATAAGTATAGTTTAAACTCAACACGAACTTTAATGTTTGATATTAACATGTTTTGTATTTGTTATCTTGTTCACTCTTAATACTTTTCTTGTTAAATGGTTAATCTAGATTTATATTATATAACACATGGTACAACAAATACTTGGTATTTTCATAGCTCAACCGTATAATGCAACCAACATTTGTGTTATGAAAGAAATTTGATTTGTTGTTAACATAAGTTATAATCATGAATACCTGACAACATTTACAAGTATTAGCATTATTTGAATAAAATAACTAATGTAATCATGTTAACCATTTATAATCCGATTGGAACCTCCTTTATGTGTGGTTTCCAGTTGAGTAATAAATCGAGTTTATACTATACTTGTTTAAAATACAATTAGTGGATCCTTTAACCTTGATATTTGTTTTTATTATTTAAATCTTCATATTAATCTTACATCTCAAAATCCTCTTCTTCTTCTTCTTGTTTTTCTTATTACTATTGTTGTTGTTGTTGTTGTTGTTGTTAACTTCCTTATGGTTTGACCCTAATCTTGCTAGATTATTTATTACTTCTATACGTTTACACTTGGGATAAGATCTCAATCTTTTGGTCGTGTCAAGTTTTTAGTGCTGTTGTCAAGGACATAAATTCTTGTATAAATTATAATATTTATTTTATTTTTTATTTTCTCTTTTCTTATATCTAACTTTGTCTCTCTTTTTTTGTTTTTTTTCTTTTTTTTTTCTTCCTTTTATTCTCTTCCTACACATATATGAGAGTTTGGTCATATACATTAAGTGGTGGACTTTGTAAGGTATCCTCATCATTTTCAGAAAATATGGCTAAAGAAGATAACCAATCGCTTGATAATTTGAAAAGCAACTATGTGACAACACTTAGAGACCACATGAATCCCATAAGAACAAGTGCACCCTCATGTATAGTTTTTCCTCCTAGTTCATCTCATTTTAATTTTAAGTTAGATATTATTCAACTTTTACCTTCTTTTCATGGCTTAGATCTAGAAAATTCATACTTGTATTTAAGGGAATTTGAGAACGTTTGTAACACCTATAATGACTTAAATCGTAGCATAAACATAATTAGATTAAAGCTTTTTTTATTATTAAAATATAAAGCTAAAATATAGCTATAAAATTTGAGATTACGTTGCATTCGTGCTTGGGATGAAATATAACAATAATTTTTAAAGAAATGTTTTCCATTCCACAGAACAAACTCTTTCAAAAGACAAATCACCACTTTCACTTAGAAGCCAAGAGAAATATTTTACCAATATTGGGATAGGTATCGAAACTTTTAATACTTGCTCTCATCATGATTTTGAAATATGAAGATTGATTTCATATTTTTATGAAGGGTTAACACCTAGAGATAGGCAAATGGTTGAACTGATGTGCAATAAAATATTTGAAGATAAAGACTCTGATGAAGTGATGAACTATCTAGACTTACTAGCTGAAAATGCTAAAAATTAAGATACTATAGACACTTATAAGGTACCAAGTAAAACTCAATTTCATACATCTAGTGGAGAAATGTTTAATCTTTGGAAAGATTATGACCTCCAAGCCAAGTTTGCATCAAAAGTCAAAGCACTAGAATTAAAAAAAAGTGCTCAATTTAAATATATTCAAAACATTTTATGTCATATCTATGAAACCAATCAACACTCAATTGATGACTGTCCAACTTTGCCTTTTTTTAGGGAATGTTTCTTATTAGTATCTAAAAGTACATTTTTATCAAGGTTTTATATCATCATTTTGCACCTGAGATATCAATAACTCTTTAACTAAAGCATGTTTTATAATAACAAGTCTAATACCATAATATACCTTGAATTTATGGTAAATATTCATCTTAAATATAGGCCTATCACATAAATGAAAAGATTGATTGATGAGTTGAAGTATTGAAATTGAAAAGATAAAAAGAAGGCTAAACTTAGACAAGAGATACTAGTGTAGTCCAAATCAGAACACTGTTCAGTAATTGGGTCGTATATGGAGCTATAGATCTTGAATTTAGGTCTACTTTATATAGATGGAAAGGTAAGTCATAGGCCTACAACTTTTATATGGAGGTCTGATTTTAAAAAGGTTGTTTTCAAGTCCAAATTATAGCAATAATGAAGAAGTCTAAATCTATCTTGTAGCCTAGACACTGTTTAGTGTTCAGCCTATATCTTAAGTTCTAGGAGTCCTAATAAACTTAATTTTTTTTTCTGAAAAGTTGAGATAATTTCCTAGAACTTTCATATGATGGTCTGGTTCAAATTCTAACGTTATCAATGATGTTTTATTAAGATAAGAGAAGATAAGGATTGTTACCAAGTCAAGAGTTGGTCACCCACGCATCAATTAGTTATCAAATCAATAGCTTCTAATTTTGGTCTATAAAAGAAAGCATTTACCATGTATTTAGGCATTTTAGTTTTCAAATTAAGATCATGTTCTTGCTTTCTCTCTTTGTATTTTTGTAATGCTTAAGTTTTGCTTTTATTGATATTTTATTTATGCCTTTCCTTTCCTTTACTTTACTTGGTTAACTTTTATCTTATTTATATTTTTTTTCTTTATTATGTTTAACTGAGTTTATTATGTCAAAGTGAAAAATGTTATACTAATGGTGTAAAAATAAGTATAGTGTAAACTCAACATGGACCTTAATGTTTAATACTAACATGTTTTATATTTGTTATTGACATGACCAAAAGATTGATGTCTTCTTCTAAAGGTAAGAGTGTCAAAGCAATAAATAACCTAGCAAGACCGAGGTTGAACCATAGGGAGGTTAATTGTATAAATTATAAATAACAATAATACAACAACAACAAATTCATAATAACAACAATAATAATACTAATTAGTAATACTAGTAGTAGTAGTAGTAGTAGTAGTAGTAATGAAGAAAAAGATGAGAGCTTTGAGATAGAAGATTAATGTAAGGATTAAACAATGATAACAACAAATATCAAGGCTAGAGGATCCACTAATAGTATGTTAAACAAGTATAATGTAAACTCTTATTATTCAATTGGAAATCACAAGGAGGTTCCAATCAGATTATAAATTGTTAACATAATTACATTAGTTATTTTATTTGAATAATGTTAATACTTGTGTTAGCATAATTAACTTATGTTAACAACAAATTAAGTTTTTTTCATAGCTCAGGTGTCAGTTATACCATACAATATATGGGCTATGAAAGTGTCAGGTATTTATTGTACCAAGTGTTAAACAACATAAATCTAGATTAACCATTTAACAAGTAAAGTATTAAAAATGAACAAGATAACAAATACAAAATATGTTGTATCAAACATTAAGGTCCATGTTAAGTTTACACTATACTTATTCTTACACCATTAATGTAACCTTGTAACCTTGACATAATAAACTTAGTTAAACATAATAAAAGAGAGAAACATAAATAAACAAGATACGAACATAAATAACATAAAAATTAACTAAGTAAAGGAAATCAAATGAAAGGCATAAACAAGATATTAATGAATGAAAAAAATTAAGCATTACAAAAATACAAAGAGATAAAGCAAGAACATGATCTTCATCTAGAAATCAAGATGTCTAAATGCATGGCAAATGCCTCCTTTCATATGATAAAATTAAGAACTATTAATTTTATGACTAATTAATGAGTGGGTGGCCAACTCTTGACTTGGTGACAATCCTTTTCTTCTCTTGTTTAAATAAAACATCATTAATAATATAAGAATTTGAAATAGAGCTTCATATGAAATTGTAGGAAATTGTCTCAGCTTTCTAGAAAAAAAATATTGAGGTCATTTAGACTTCTAGAACTCAAGATATGGGCTGAACACTGAATAGTATCTAGGCTGCAGGACAAATTCAAACATTTTCGTTGTTGCTACAATTTGGATTTAAAAATAGCTTTATTAAAACCAGACCTCCACATGAAAATTATAGGCCTATGTCTTACCTTTCCATTCATATAAAATAGATCTAAATATGAGATTTACAACTCCAAATATGACCTAATTACCGAATAATGTTCTGATTTAGACTACACCAGCATCTCTTTTCTAAGTTTGACCATCTCTTTGTCCTTTCAATTCTAGTTCTTCAACTCATCAATCAATCTTTTCATTTATGTGATAGACTTATATTTAAACATAATCTACTATGACTAATATGTATAAGAAACCAAATGATAGAGAAAATAGACCTATGAAATCTATACCCTAACAGTCAAAAATCTGAATGATAAGAATAGGATTTAAAGGCATCATATGATGTTTTGAAATAGATCTCAACTTTTAACAATTTTCATAAGTCTTGCGGAATGCATGTGAGTCCTTGAACATGATGGACCAGTAAAATCTACTTTGTAAGATTTTTGCAGTTATCTTTTTTGATGAGAAATGGCTCCCATATGCCTCGAAATAACAAAATTTAATGACACTACTTACCTTATTGTCAGGAATGCATCTTTAAAATATTTGATCAGGACAAGATTTGAATCAGTAAGGGTCATCTCAATAAAAGTTCTTCACTTTATTCAAGAATTTTCTTTTTTTTTTGGGTACTCTAATAAGTTGACAATTGTCCTAAAATAAGAAAATTAACAATATTAGCAAATCAAGACATTGTAGAGATAAAAAGTAAAGTTTTTTTGGGAAAGAAGTCATCGATTGGTGTGATATCAGTTTTTGAATCTATCGTCAATCTTTATAAAATGATTTGCGATAATCTTTTCGATGTCTTTCTTTTCTTTGATTGTGATATCAAATTCTTGAAGTAACAAAATTCACTATACTAATCTAACCTTAAAATCTTTCTTATAAAGAAGATATTTCAATGTTGTATAATCACTAAAAACAACAACAAGTGAGCCAACAAGATAAGATCTGAATTTTTCACTTGCAAATACTATAACAAGTAATTCTTTTTTAGTGCTAGTGTAACTCATTTAAGCATTATTTAAAGTTTTACTTGCATAGTAAATCACATAAAGTTTCTTATCTTTTTTTTTGTCCCAAAATAACATCTACGGTATAATCATTAGCATCACATATTATTTTAAAAGGTAATGATCAAATTAGAGGTTAAATGACAGGAGCAAAAGTAACATCTACGGTATAATCATTAGCATCACATATTATTTTAAAAGGTAATGATCAATCAGAGGTTAAATGACAGGAGCAAAAGTAAGCACGTTTTTACATTTAATGAAGGCTTCTTCATAATGTTTAGTGATTAGTACTCAAAAGTGCATTTTTATCATGGTTTTATATCATCATTTTGCACTTAAAGTATCAATAACTCCTTAACTAAAGTACGTTTTATAATAATCTATCTAATAATATAAGATACCTTTAATTTGTGGTAAATGTTCATTTTAAATGCAGGCTTATCACATTAATGAAAGGATTGATTGATGACTTTAAGAACTTCAATTGCAAAGGCAAAGAGATGATCAAACTTAGAAAAGAGATGTCGGTGCAATCCAAACCGGAACACTGTTCGGTAATTGGGTCATATCTGGAGCTATAGATCTCAGATTTAGGCATACTTTATATGGATGGAAAGGTAAGACATAGGCCTACAACTTTCATATGGAGCCCAAGATCTAAAAAGGCCATTTTCAAGTCCAAATTATTGCAACAACAAAGAAGCCCGAATCTGTCCTCCAGCCCGAGCACTGTTCAGTATTTTGGCCATATCTGGAGTTCTAGAAGTCGAAATGAGCTGAATTTTTTTACACAAGAGAGCTGAGACAATTGCCTAGAACTTTGATGTTTTCAAGTGCTCTAATTTTGATGTCATCAATAACGTTTTGGGCAGACAAGAGAAGATAAGGATTGTCACCAAGTCAAGGGTTGACCATCTAGTTTCATAGCCCATACTGTATGGTATAACCGACACTTGAGCTATGAAAGGAACTTGATTTGTTGTTAACATAAGTTATAATCATGAATGCTTGATGAAATTTACAAGTATTAGCATTAATTGAATAAGATGACTAATGTAATCATGTTAACAATTTATAATCTGATTGGAACCTCCTTTATGTGTGGTTTCCATTTGAACAATAAGAGTTTATACTACACTTGTTTCACATACCATTAGTGGAACCTCTAATCTTGACATTTGTTATTATCATTGTTAATCCTTACTTTAATATCTAATCATCATCATCATCATCTTCTTCTTCTCTTTCTTTATTACTACTACTACAACTACTACTATTATCATCATCATTATTATTGTTGTTATTGTTATTATTGTTGTTGTTGTATTGTTGTTATTTATAATTTGTACAATATCCTCCCTGTGGTTCGACCCTGGTCTTGCCGGGTTATTTATTACTTTGACACTCCTGCACTTGGGAGAAGAAATTAATCTTTTCGTCGTGTCAAGTTTTTGGCGTCGTTGTCGGGGACGTAAGTTTTGTATAAATTATAATATTTATTTTGTTTTCTCTTTTCATTTTTCTTGTATATAACTTTGTTTCTTTTTTCTTGTTTCTTCTTCTTTTGTTTTCCTTTTCCATTTATTCTATTTCTACATGTGCATGAGAGTGTGGTCACGTACATCAAGTGGTAGACTTTATAGGGTATTCTCATCATTTTCAGAAAATATGGCTGAAGAAGATAAATATGGCTGAAGAAGATAATCAATCACTTCATAATGAGAATAACCGTGCTAGAACACTTAGAGACCATATGAACCCAACAAGAACAAGTGCACCATCATGCATAGTTTTTCCTCCCGATGCATCTCATTTTAATTTTAAGCCAGACATTATTCAACTTTTACCTTCTTTTCATGGTTTAGAATTGGAAAATCCATACTTGCATTTAAGGGAATTTGAGGAGGTCTGTAACACATATAATAATCTAAATTGTAGCATGAACACCATTAGATTAAAGCTTTTTCCTTTTTCATTAAAAGATAAAGCTAAAACATGGCTACAAAATTTGAGACCAGGATCCATTCATGTTTGGGATGAAATGCAACAACAGTTTTCAAAGAAGTTTTTCCCACCTCATAGAACAAACTCTTTCAAAAGACAAATCACCACTTTCACTCAAAAACCAGGAGAAACATTTTACCAATGTTGGGATAGGTATCAAGACTTACTTAGTACTTGTCCTCATCATGGTTTTGAAACATGGAGATTAGTTTCATATTTTTAAGAAGGGTTAACACCTAAAGATAGGCAAATGGTTGAATTGATGTGCAACGGAACTTTTGAAGACAAAGACCCTGATGAAGCAATGGAGTACTTAGACTTGTTAGCTGAAAATGCTCAAAATTGGGACACCGCGGGTAATTATGAGGCACCGAGTAAAACTCAACCTCATACATCTAGTAGAGGTATGTGCAACCTTAATGAAGATCATGACCTTCAAGCCAAGTTTGCATCTTTAAAGATCATGACCTTCAAGCCAAGTTTGCATCTTTAGCTAGAA
>SRLM01002908.1:0-18292 GCA_015708895.1 Populus ilicifolia
ATATATCAAATTACAATTTTTTTTAAATTTCATTTCTTATAATATTTTAATCTTTAAATCCAATCCTCATTCTATTAATTACTATTTATTTTGTCAATGATCATTTTCATTTATCTTCTCAAATTTCAACCTCCTTATTCTTTTTCCTGTTAAAATTTTCTTTACTTTTTTGTTGTGTTTTTTTTTTCATTTATAAATTGATATTTTTAATAATTTAAAATTAAATTTATTGAGAATTGAGTTTTTTGATCCAGAATTTCATGAGTTGTGAGTTTTAGAGATGAGATCAAATTTAAAAGGTTAACCTAAGTTTTTATGATTTGTTTTTTCTTTTATCAAACTGATGATTTCTAATTTTTTAAATCCTTTTTTGGCATTTTTTTTCTTATTTTTGCTATTTTATTATAGTTCTTTTTTTCAGTTTCACTCCCTACCGTTTTTTATTCTACAAATAATTTATCAAATTATAAATATTTTTTTAATTTTATTTTCTATGATTTTTTAATCTTTCAAAACTAGTCCTCATTAAATTAATTACTATTTATTTTGTTTATGATCATTTTGATTTTTTTTAAAATTTCATCCTCCTTGTACTCTTTTTATTAAATTTTATTTTCATTCTTTTTGTTGTTATGTTTTTCTTTTGTATTTTTTTGTTTTACAATTTCATTATTTAAAATTAAATTTGTTTATATTTGAGTTTTTTTGATTGAACTTGAGTATAAGATTTTATGGGTTGTGAGTTTTAGATATTATACTAAGTTTAGGAGGTTTACTTGTGTTTACTTTTTTTTTTTTAATTTTTTTTAAGATGATGTTTCCTTATTTTCTATCTTTTTTGAGTTTTCTCCTGTGATTTCATGCTATTAGGTTATTCCTCTGTAATATTCTCAATTTTGACACCCTATTATTTTTTAATTTATAAATAATTTATCAAATTACAAATATTTTTCAATTTCAAACCTATGATTTTTTAATTTTTCAAATTTGATAATTATTTTTTAATTGTTATTTATTTTATTTTAGATTTTTTAATTTAAATTTTATCATTGTTAGGTTTTTTTTCCTTTTAAATTTTATACTCATTCTTTTTTTTTTAAACTTTTGTAGGTTTTCTTTATTGATTTTTTTTTAAAATCAAATTGTTTAAGAGTTAAATTTATTTATTGAATCTGAGTTAACAAGTTATAAGTTTTTAAAATTAAATTAAATTTAAAAAATTTTCTTTAGTTTACTTATTTTTTTTATAAGCTGATTTTTTTTGAAGTTTTGCTTTTTTTTTGTTTGTGGTTTACATTATTAGTTTAGTATTCGGTTGTTTTACAATTTTGATGGATTCAAACATACTGTTTTTACCTTTTTCATTACTTGTTTTTAATTAATTTTTTTTATTGTTACTATGCTTTTATTTTTATATTATTTAAATTATTCAATTAGACGAATAACTTGGAACTTGAGTTTCTTTTATCCTAATATTTCTTTTTACATAAAATGTTTTTGATCGGCTTGTGGCAAATCAGGTGCAACAAATCTAGTTGGTTCTAGAAGATATTCTTTACTTTGTTAAACTTTTTAAAAACTTAAATAATATGGTTATGCAAGATACCAAGAGAAAGAACAAGGGGTGAAGGGACGGACGGGCTTTAAGTACATGGTCAGTCCAATCCGGACCCAAGTCCTCGTGACCGGCTCACAACTCCCTACGAGCCTCTATGTTCTTTCTAAAACCCTAACCTGAGAAATTCACTCTCTCGTTCTTGAAAATTTGCAAACCAGTCATGTACGGTGGTGGTGAGTTTAAAAAACCCTAACCACTCTACTCTACTTTACCTTTGTCTTGGAAATTGTTTCTTTTAATTTTTTTTTTGTTCTGTTGGTGAAAACAGATGATGTATCAGCTATAGTCATTGACTTGGGCTCACACACTTGCAAAGCTGGTTATGCCGGCGAGGACGCACCCAAGGCCGTCTTTCCATCTGTCATTCTCTTTCTCTCTCGCATGTTATTTATCCTACATTGACAGCATTTTAACCTTTTTTTTTTTAATTTGCTTTAGAAACAAGGAATTCCTGTTTGGAATTTCGAAATTGGCAAAATGCTTGTGACTATCAGCTAGGGTTCGAAGACTGTTATTATTAGAGTTTTTCCTCGTTTAGAGGTTTTCTTGGCACATGTTACTCAGGTTGTTGGGTCGACGGATCAAATGGACGTTGATGACACTACAAGCAAATGTAAGTTATATGTAGGATCTCAGGCTTTAGGGTTTCGTCGAGACCATATGGAGGTCAGTTTTCTAGTCATGTTTTTGGTAGACTGGACGGGATTTGTTTAGGCTATGTAATAAATTCAGGTTTTTTCCATCAGGTGTTATCACCTTTTAAGGATGGGATCGTTGCTGACTGGGATATGGTTGACAGCATATGGAATCATGCTTTCAGGTAAGATTCATTATCAAACATCCTGATTTCATTAACCAAAAAAAATATATATATATTTTTTTCTTTTATTCTGTAATATCTCTATATCTAGAATTTTACTGTCTTTAGAGAGTGTCTATTGATTGACCCAAAGGAGCACCCGATGCTACTTGCAGAACCTTCATCCAACAGTCAACAACAGAGAGAAAGGTAAGCTGGCAACGCATGATATTCTCTACTTTAATGCCAGCTGCATCTGTTATCTCTGTGTACATTGGCTGGAAGTAACCCTCTTGATCCAATAAATGATTTCTTGCTTGTTGAGATTCTATGAGAATGACGACTACTAATGCCATTGATTAGTTGAATACTAATCATGTGGTTTGGATTATGAAGTTTTATCAAGATCATTCTCTGGAAATTAGAAATAATTAAATAGTGTGATTTATTCACAAAGGAAGGAAGGAGGAAAAAGCTCCTAGTTTTGCAATATGTTCTTCACTTATGGTTGCAATGGTAATCATATGATTTATTCCTTGTTTCTAAGTGATGCAAGTTGCTTCCTGTCCTGCAAGGCTTTCTTTGTCAGTTGTTTAGATTGACATTATTTCATTGCTTGAAGTGAACTTTTTTTGTGATCCTGGCCTTAAATAATTATTCTTTAGCTTGTTTTTGTGCGGGTAATGAATCTTCATAAAAATATTCTTTGTTTTTGTTGTTGAAATTTATTCTTTGCTTGAAGTTAATTTCAGTTTGTGTTATTGAAATTTAACTAAACTTCTTGGTTTCGGCTAATTTCATCATGCTGCTTTGATGCTTGCTGATTATGGTTGGGTTGTTGCATAATTGACAGGACAGCAGAGCTTATTTTTGAAAAGTACAATGTTCCTGCATTATTTTTGGCCAAGAATGCTGTATGTCCCTGTTCCATCTTATGCCCATCTCTCCAACTTGCACCTTAATTTTTTTAACATGATTGGAGAATCTCATTCAATTTGGTGTGACTCGAGTTCTTCCTGCTGCCAGGTTCTAACATCTTTTGCATCAGGACGTGCTACCTCGCTAGTTGTTGATGGGTAGGAGTTATATAATTGTCGAGTTATGAGTGTAGAACGTCTTCAACTGGCAGTGTCAGTGCTTTTCTGCATTTATTCTGCACTTAACTTCAATCTTCCTATTACTTACACTATTTTAGTTGAAGTAACCACTTTGTCCCTTATCTCGACAATGTATTTCTTGCCATGCATGTTTAGTGAAAAGGAACAAAACACAAGGAAACAAACTTGCTTTTAACTTTATAATGTGAGGATGCACAATGACATTGGTAAAAAAAAAAAAAAAGGTTTGGAACTGGTGTTTTTTCATCCACAAGTTCTATGCTAAAACTTTGAATATTGGAGTTGTGCAATGACTATGGTGGATAACATAATTTGAATTTGGTGCTCTCCTCACCATGAAAAGTTGATAGCAACGTGCTAAACCTAGAAGATTGAAACATTCTATGGTATTAATTGGCAATTTATCTCCTTGGATTGATGCTGGCTCTAATCAATGTTTTGAGACTACAACATGGATGTTACCATATTTGGAAGTTTGAAGATCACTTCTAGAACCATCTTATTTGCAATAACAGATTATGATTTGCCCATTATTTTCCTTACGTTTTATTTGCCTTAGTTTTGCTAAACTTATTGCTGGATTTTTTGCTTAATATAATGCTGAAAAAAATTGTATCTGTGCCAGTGGTGGAGGATCAACTACAATTGCCCCAGTCTATGATGGTTATGTTCTTCAAAAAGTACTGCTCTTTGCCTGATCAAGTGGCATATGTTACTTGCAAATAATTGCTCTGGCTACGGTGTCTGTCTTTAGATTTCCAATAATAAACCAATCAATATCAGTCTTGCATTTTGTACTTGTTTGTATTTTTTTTTAATTCTGTTGAAATTTCTTAACTTAAATCATTAGTAAAATTCTGGAATCTTGACATGTTCAATTTTCAAATCCCTTCAAAAGGTACTGCTGGAGGAAACTCTTAATTGGAACTTTATTAAAAACTATCAACCTCTTTCACCAATCACTTGCCAGCAGCAGATTTAGTGCTGCTTTCTTCCTCTTTCCTGAAAAATTTAAAACAATAAAATTTGACTAGGATCATGCCCCCTTTTAATATCTCAAAGGTCTAATGCCGAGTTATCTGCCCATGAGAAACTGACAGCCCTTTTCTTTTCATTGCTTTTGTTATTATAGGCAGTGGCCTCTTCTCCTATTGGAGGAGAACTTCTTACTGATTGCTTGCTGAAAAGCTTGGAGAGCAAAGGTGTCATGGTGAGTGAGTATAGGAATGAATTTGTGCTTTGAAAGGCCTAGTTCTGTCAGAACCAACTAAAACATACTTTTGTTTTTTCTTTTCAAAGTAATCTTTTTATTTGGCTATGCAGATAAAACCAAGGTACTCTTTCAAAAGAAAGGAAATACAGCTGGGCGTGTTTCAGGTAATTTTTAAATGTCACTGGAAATTGTTTTGGGTTGTTACCTGTTGTGATGACACTTCCTTTTTCCATGTTTCTGCTAGATATCCCTCAACATTTCTTTTGCTTTGTGATTCAGATCTAATTTCCATCGTTGCATTTTGTTCATTTGGATTTTTTTAATATATGCCATTGAGACCTCTTTCATTTTTTTGAATGTCATAGACGGTGGATCTTGATTTTCCAAGTACAACTGAAAGCTATAGACTCTACTCTCAGGTCTGTGATTGGCTAGACAATTTTCCTCCTTGTGAAGTTGAGAATCTTTTTATATCTGATTGCTTGTTTTGGAAACAGAGAGTGATTGCAAGTGATATCAAAGAATGTGTGTGTCGAGCCCCAGATACACCATATGATGGTGTGTATTCCTTCATGTTGTATTTGCAATGATTGATTACTTGTAGAGTTTATCTATTAAGATCGCATGATCTACTTAACAGAATTTCGGGATTGTATATATTTTTTGTATGTGGATATTGTTTGTGGTACATCCCATTTGTCTGTGTCTTGTTCTTATAGTTTGAAAACCTTAGAGCTGCTGTAAACTTTCATTAATGTTGTGGTTCATTTAATTCAAGGCAAGGCATCAGATTTACCACCAATATCTGTTTGTTCCCACACAAAATGTGACCTTATTTTCTTTGAGGGGTCAGAGCACTGGTGATGTTGAATTAATAAAGCAAATGAAACTTGTACTGTATCTTAGAAACCTGCTCCAAATTTTCTATCAAAGCTTCTATTTCTCAATGCATCCCAAAGTTCTGAAAGCACTTTTCTTTTTCAGAAGTAACGACAGAGTTGCTTAACACTTTCAAAATTGGTGAAATAGAATACCAGAAAATGTGCAAACTTTAGAAGCCAAGGGTCACTCCTTCTCGACCAATTCATGATGATGACTGAATGATTTCCATGACAGATCATGACAATCATGCTGTTTATTTGTAAACTGAATCTCTTGTGTAATTATGTTGGATCTTGATATATCAAATTGAGTGTTGTGTTACAAGCATTCATTTGTGCTAACCTTTCTGTATCTTTTTCTTTCCTCTACAAATTTAGAAAGTTCATACTCAAACATTCCAATGACTCCATATGAGCTTCCTGACGGCCGGTAAGTCCCATGCAATTCAATATTATCCAGTTTGAATGCTTTTTGGTTTTCTTTTTACATTTAGAAATTGAATACTATGTTTTTCTATCTGAACTTCTGCTCTTAAATGCAAACAGGACAATTGAAATTGGAGCTGATAGATTCAAGATTCCAGATATTCTATTCAATCCATCCTTGGTTCAGGTTCATGGCTCACAAATACCCACAATCCCTCTACAATGTTCTGTTCATTGCATCTTCTGTCACTCTGCAATATTTTCACTTTTTTTTTTTTTTTTTTTTGGGGGGGGGGGGTGNGGGGGGGGGGTGGGCAGGGGGTGTCCATTTGTTTGTTCTCTCCATGGGACAATGTGTCAGTTGCTATAATTTTCTCCAAGTACTGCTATTTTCTTCTTTTAACTGCATCAATGGAGGGTAATTTTATAAAGTCTACGCTCACTTTCTTTTTTATCAACACAAGTACACGTGACAAATTCATGGTGGGCAAGAATTTCAGGATTTTCCAAAATAAAGTGGATAAAATGTTTATAATTCAGGGTCACTTCTTTTATATGTTTGGTGCATCTTTACCATAACTATTTTTTTCATTTAACTTTGTTTCTTCTTGTGGTTGTTGAATGGGTCTTTTCAGAATATAATAGGAAGTAATCTTTAAATCTTGTCTCTTTCTGAATTTTGATGCTTGTGCTTTAAATTATAATTTTGTTAAACATAAACACACTTCAATGATCATTTAATTTGTATATTTAACAATAATTATCCTTTTATTAGTACTTGTGAATCTGATGTTCATATGAAATATTCACGAGTTGTTGATTTATCTGTTGAGCGCAATTGGTTTGTGTATTGTAAGTTTATCTGGTATTTCATTGGTCAAAATCTTCAGCTTGTGTTCGCATACAATAAATTGTTTTGTGACTAATATCAGACAATTCCTGGTATGGATAATTTTGTGGAGATTGCTTCTAGTGCTCGTGGTTTGCCGCAAATGGTAAATTTACTCTTTTTTACATAAATTTTTTGAACTTAAAATAACCAGTTACCTTCTATCACTTCTATTTAAGTAGTTCTTTCCCAATGTTTGCAGGCTGTTGAAAGCATTAATAAGTGTGATGTTGATATCCGAAGAGAACTGTTTAGTAGTATACTGGTAAAGTGAACAAGCTCATTATCAACTATGATTGTAATGTTGAAAGAAAATAACTAGCAAAATGTGCGGATGGCATGATAACTGATTATAATGGCAGATTATCATATCATAGTGTTTGTTTGATGAATTTCGTCAATGAGAAAAAGAAATAAAAGAAGAAATTCATGGATATTAGTTCACTAGATTTGTTTAAAATTTCAATGTTGATGTGGTTCCTTTTCTTTACTGTTTGATTTAGCTGGCTGGTGGAACAGCATCAATGCAACAGTTGAAGGAACGACTGGAGAAAGATTTGTTTGAGGTACTTTTTTGGCTGAAAACTTGATTTGTTTTTTACCCTTTGAAATCCTTGGGAATCCTTTAGCTTTCTCCATTTCAGGACTTCCAACACTAGATTTATCATCTCAATCATCTCGCTTTACTTGCAACTTGCAACATATTTTTAGTATTCAGTGACCTGAAGTAACAAGGCAAAACTTTACCATGCCTTGCACTGTCAATTCCATACCATCATACACTTGGAATGCTGCATTTTTACATGCAATTCTATTATTTGGTGACAATAGGATGGAAAAGCTCATTGTATTACTGTAGCCCTTTGTTACGCTTCTGCATGCATGCACTTTTTTTGTTGAGACTGATAATACATAATATTTGCATGATAGAACTATTCTTATCAGAAATCATCTAGATATGAATACAAATTTCATATGAGAACAAACTTCTGTTTCCACAGTTCAAAAAGAAAGAACACAGGAACTTCTGTTTCATACTAAGTTACAAAATAATGAAATGATCATTCATCCCTGTGTAGGAGTCTCCTCAAGCTGCCAGAGTTAAAGTGCTGGCTAGTGGAAATGCAACTGAAAGGAGATTCAGGTTTGATTAACTTGCTTAACCCCAAACAATTCTTGGTATCTTGGCATCTAGTGGCTTCTACTGTATATTGTATTGGCAAAAAAAAAAAAAGAAAAAAAAAAGTGAACTAAACAATAATGAATTCTCATTATTTGTAAGGTGGTGGACAACTGAAAAATGGTTTTGAGGGTTTGCATTAGAGATCGATGTGTTGAAGTATTGAGAATCCTGAAGATGAATTTAGAAACAAAGATAAGTCTAATAACTCAATAATTGAATGTTTGGTGGATAGCCAGATATTCCAAAGAGCACAGACAGTAGTGGTGGAAAACTTACTGCAAACTTGAAACTTTGAGTAATTCCCTCAGTCAGTTTATTCCAATGCATGGTGCTTTGACGTGTTAGTTCTCATCTTTGTGAGAAACAAAGATGGTATTGTCTTGGCAGTCTAAAGTCAGCTTATTACCATTCATTTAAAGTATGATTTGGTGATTGCCATGTGTTTAGTTGATATTGTTTGTAGTGTTCGCCACATTCTTTCATGTACAAACACTTGGTAGAAGAGCTGATAGTTTCTTTATGTTGTGAAGCATTTCAAGTATAACTAACTGTGATATTTCTCTAGTGACAAGTCCCTTTTTTGAACAATTTCTTTAGAATCCATTTTTATAATTAAAAAAATAAATGGTTGTTTTTCAAATGATTATTTGAGCAGTGTATGGATAGGAGGTAGTATACTGGCATCTCTTGGTTCATTCCAGCAGACGTGGTTCTCCAAGTCTGAGTAAGTTTCATCTTTCATAACTCTGTTATTCGGATTAATTACTGAGGTTCAAGGAGCATATTTTCAAGTTTTGTTCCTTTTTTCCTAAGATTTCCAGAATTTAAATTTTAGATCAAGCTTTATGAATTCAAGTTTGAACAAATATATCATCCTCAAATTTAAGCACGCTGAATTGACAGGTATGAAGAGCATGGGGTGTCTTATGTACAAAGAAAATGCCCTTGATACTATATTTATGAAGGTAGCTGCGCAGAAGTATCAGTTGTCGGGGAGGATAATTTTATGGTTGGTGGAGATTTCATCAAAGTCATCTGAGCTCTAACATTTCTGGGATCATATAGCTTTCCAGCAAGTTTGCAGCATCTACTGTCACCTCGAAACATTAGCTTAGATTATATCATTATCTTCCTGACTTTGGTTAGCATTTGCTTTGTATCAGCATTTTCCACGCACTCATTCCGTGAAATCTGATCCTGGAGCGTAGGTTGATGCCTTCTGTGTACTATTTACGAATATGTATTAGGTTGTTAATGCGAAGGATCTGTATTATTATTACTCTGACAGAAAAGATGCAATTGAAAAAAAGAGGATTTTGGTGCTCCGTTTTGTTTAAGCAGAAAACATAACATGTGATTAATTAAATGATTAAAAGATTAATTTTTTTAAGTGTAAAAGTGTTAAAGTAATAAATAATATGGTAATACTAGAATTGAATTATAAAGAGGGTAATTGTTAATGATTATCATAATAACCATTAACATTTAACAAATTCATGGGTTTATGGTGAATATGTAGTTGGGTTCAAGAGGAAATATGAAAGATCTTTTCCAATGTACCTATACCATCTGGTAAGATCATGAAGGTATCAGTATGGTTAAACATTGCATTTATTCGAGCAGATATTGTGGAGACTTGTAGTTCCTTTCCAATTGTTTTTTTAATGATATCCCTTTGCGCTAAAGCTTCAGAAACAACCTGCAAAACTTGACTACCTTTTAAAAATAAAGCTATTGACACACCTCCCATTAACCCAAGATTGCCTCGCCTATACACTAGAATCTTTCTCTCAACTAGCACTTGACCAAGATGATTTGTTGATTCTAAAAACTCATTTTATTTCTCAAGATTAGATCCACCGAAAACACAAATATTTCTTATATGATGACCTGAGGAACTTGCCATTTCTACACACTTGTATATTTGTTGAATGTATGGGTTGAGTAGAAATGAAAGGAAGGAAGAGCAGGTTTTATAGATGAGAAATTAGAAAGGCAATCATAACACTTATATGTAGGCCAGCTAGAGTCTCTCTCTCTCTCTCTCTCACACACACACTCTATTTATTTATTTACTTTTAAAAAACATGTATATGTACAAGTAGTTGTGATTGTAGCTCACATCTTCCCTTGGTTTTACGTTCAAAAACGGCTTAAACGCCCTCTATGGGTCGGGAATAGGCTTCCCATCAAGTTTTCTTAAAAACTGGCAAACAAGGTCTTTTTTAGTTAGATTCCCAAGACTAAGTCGATCATGTTCCTTATAAAATAGTGGCCATAAATCATGAATTGCACGATGCACATCTCCACTAGGATGTGTCTTAAGAGTCAATAAAAGATTATTTAAAGACTCCTTACTCAAGTCATCCTTAATGAACTGTATTTTATCTTCACGGTTTATAGATATTGACACGACGAAAAGATTGATGTCTTCTCCCAAGTGCAGGAGTGTCGAAGTAATAAATAACCCAACAAGACCGGGGTCGAACCACAGGGAGGTTATTGTACAAATTATAAATAACAATAATACAACAACAACAATAATAACAATAGCAACAATAACAACAATAATAGCAATAATAATAACAACAACAACAACAACAACAACAACAACAACAACAACAACAATAAAGAAGAAGAAGAAGATGTGAACTTTGAGATGAAATATTAAAGTAAGGATTAACAATGATAATGACAAATGTCAAGGTTAGAGGTTCCATTAATGGTATGTCAAACAAATATAGTACAAACTCTTATTGTTCAATTGGAAACCACATATAAAGCAGGTTCCAATCATATTATAGATTGTTAACATGATTACATTAGTCATCTTATTCGACTAATGCTAATACTTGTAAATCTCGTCAAACATTCATGATTATAACTTATGTTAACAACAAATCAAGTTCCTTTCATAGCTCAGGTGTTGGTTATACCATACAGTATGGGCTATGAAAGTGCCAAACATTTGTTGTACCAATTGTTATACAACATAAATCAAGATTAATCATTTAACAAGCAAAGTATTAAAGAGTGAACAAGATAACAAATATAAAAATGTTAGTAACAAACATTAAAGTCCATATTAAGTTTATACCATACTTATTCTTACACCATTAGTGTAACCTTTTCACCTTGACATAATTAACTTAGCTAGACATAATGAAAGAAAGAAAAATGGATAAACAAAATAAGAACATAAATAAGATAAGAGTTAACAAAGCAAAGGAAAGGAAATGAAAGGCATAAACTTGATATTAATGAAAACAAAGCATAAAGAATACAAAGAGAGAAAACAAGAGCATGATCTTGATCTAGACACCAAGATGCCTAAATACATGGCAAGTGCCTCCTTTTATAGGCCAAAATTGGGAACTATTGATTTGATGACTAATTGATGAGTAGGTGGCCAACCCTTGACTTGGTGACAATCCTTATCTTCTCTTGTCTGCCTAAAACGTCATTGATGATGTCAAAATTAGAGCCAATTGAAAACATGAAAGTTCTAGGAAATTGTCTCAGCTTTCTTGTGTCAAAACTTTAGCTCATTTCAACTTCTAGAACTCCATCTATGGCCAAAATACTGAACAGTGCTCGGGCTAGAGGACAGATTCGGGCTTCTTTGTTGTTGCTACAATTTAGACTTCAAAATGGCCTTTTCAGATCTTGGGCTCCATAGGA
Source organism: Populus ilicifolia (assembly GCA_015708895.1). Lineage (NCBI taxonomy): Eukaryota > Viridiplantae > Streptophyta > Magnoliopsida > Malpighiales > Salicaceae > Populus > Populus ilicifolia. The sequence continues at coordinate 11,809 of SRLM01002908.1, forward strand.
AAGTTGTAGGCCTATGTCTTACCTTTCCATCCATATAAAGTGGACCTAAATCTGAGATTTATAGCTCCAGATAAGACCCAATTACCGAACAGTGTTCTGGTTTGGATTGCATCGACATCTCTTTTCTAAGTTTGATCATCTCTTTGCCTTTGCAATTGAAGTTCTTAAAGTCATCAATCAATCCTTTCATTTATATGATAGGCCTGCATTTAAAATGGATATTTACCACAAATTAAAGGTATCTTATATTATTAGATAAATTATTATAAAATGTACTTTAGTTAAGGAGTTATTGATACTTCAAGTGCAAAATGATGATATAAAACCATGATAAAAATGCACTTTTGAGTACTAATCAGATATCATTCCTAAAAAATGACATTGTGCATTACAAGTCCATCTAACACATTGATGACAGACTTTCAGTCATTTTGCACGACGTTTCTTTACAAAAGTACTTTTTACCTGTTCCAGGGATGTGTGAAATGAAGGAGTTAGAGGACTCACCCGATAATCGGACCTTTGCTTCAATCAACCAACGAATATCTTTAGAAATTCCATGATTCATTAACAATCTCAATCTTGCACATCTAGCATGGTAAATTTTTATAATGGCATTCTGAGGCAGAGCGGGAAAATACTTTTTCAATTTTTCAAGATTAGTGTCCATTTTCAAATGAGAATTGAAAGAGAGATTCATAGAATTGCACAAATATATACACAGATATCAGTTATTATAGGAAACTAAAAGAATCGACTTAAGTCATGGAGTACCGTTATCCACCATTTGACTGGGGTGAGAGAAACTAGCAAAAATCACTCAAAAAGAAACACAAAAACAATGTGAGAAAAATAAAATAATCAAGCTTTATCTGCTCTCATTCAAACCAGTTGATTCATTTTCACTAGAAAAATTATCAAAGTAAGCTTTCAAACGATGTCTATTTTCCTTAAAAACATTGTTATTATTTGAATTCTCAATATCACAAGCCCTATAAGGATTGTTCCATCTTGATCTTAGCTCTTTAGGAAATGAATAGAGTTGAGAATTATAAAACAAAATATTTTGACAATTTTCACATGTTTTGCAGAATGCATCTGTGTCTTTGAACATGGTGGGTCAATAAAATCCATTTTGAAAGATTTTTGTAGCTGTCTTTTTTGACGAGAAATGACTTCCACATGTTTCAGAATGAAAAAAGTTTAATTACACTACTTACCTCATTGTCGGGAATGAATCTTTGAAATATTTGATCAGGACAATATTTGAATAAGTTAGGGTCATCACAATAAAAATTCTTCACTTCGTTCAAAAACTTTTCTTTGTCTTGGGTACTCCAATCAGCTAGCAAATCTCCTAAAGCAAGAAAATTGATATTTTTATCATACCAAGGCATTGGATTAAGAGAAAATAGAGATTTGTTAGGAAACTAATCATTGATTGGTGTGATATGAGATGTTGAATTTGTTGTCACTTTTGACAAAAGATCCACATCAACATTTTTGGTACTTTTTTTTTTACCAGTGATTTCTTCCTCAGAATAAATCATTTGCAAATCTTCAGATTCATCTAACTCATTTTTATTTAAAGTAGATTCAAGTTGATCATAAACTAATTCATCAATATGATCTACTTCTTGTAAATCATTATCATCTCCAGGTTGCTTGCAAATGTTGAAAATATTCATCTCCAATGTCATGTTTTCAAATGATAGCTTCATTACTCCATTCCTATAATTAATCAATGCATTAGAAGTTACAAGAAACGGACGTCCTAAAATAACAGGAAATGAATTCCATGCTTCAACAGGTTGTGTGTCCCAGACAACAAAATCCATATGATAAATAAATTTATCGATTTGTACTAACACATCTTCAATTATTCCTCTAGACACTTTTATAGATCTATCGACAAATAAAAGAGTTATAGAAGTTGGTTTTAACTCACCTAAATTGAGCCTCTGAAAAACTGAATATGGAAGTAAATTTACACTAGCACCAAGATCAAGTAAGGCTATTTCAATTTTATACTCTCCAATAAAGTAATAAATTGTAGGACAACCAGGGTCTTTATATTTCAAAGCATTATTATTCTGAAGAATAGCACTTATTTATTTAGCTAGAATGACTTTCTTTTTCACATTCATTTTTCTCTTCACAGTGCATAGATCTTTCAAAAATTTAGCATAGGAAGGAACCCGTTTAATAGCATCCAACAAAATTATATTGATCCTTACTTGTTTGAAAATTTCAAAGATTTTAGAGTTGTGATTGACTTTCCTTTGTTTTGTCATGGCTTGAGGAAATGGAAGTGCTGACAAAGAATCAGTCTTTTCTTTGCAATTTTCAGATTCAACTCCTTCCTTACCCTTAGAGATTGACTCATCATCTTTTTCATAAGGTTCAAGAGAGGGTTTTCAATAACCTTACCACTGTGAAGAGTAGTGACTGATTCGACTTGATCCATGTGTTGGTTTCCAGAACTACTTGCATTTGCATTGTATTGCTCCTTTGGATTTTGTTGTGATTGAGATGGAAACTTACCTTTCCCTTAGAAACTGAGAGTAGATGTTAATTTTGCAAGAGTATCTTTAAAATCTGTCATGTTTTGAGCAAGTTAAGTATTAATTGTCTCTTGCTTTTCAATGAATGCATGCAATGTTTTCTCAAGATTTCTTCTAGGAGATGGAGCAAAAGGAGGTGCATATTTGTAAACACCCAAAAGAAATATATATATATATATNGAACTGATGACGTAGTTTTCGCTGCTGATTTCTCGATTGGTTTTCGCTGCCGATTTTTTGATCGGCAGTGACACAGTTTCCGCTACCGATTTCTCCATCTGCAGCGAAGCAGTTTTCGCTGCCGATTTCTGCATCGATTTCTCGATTGGTTTTTGCTGCCAATTTCTGCATCTGCAGCGAAGCAATTTTTGCTGCCGATTTCTCGATCGGTTTCTGCTGCTGATTTCTGCATCTGCAGCGAAGCAGTTTCCGCTGCCAATTTCTGCATTGTCAGCGATGCAGTTTTCACTGCCGATTTCTGCATCGACAACGACGTAGTTTCTGCTGCCGATTTCTGCATCTACAGCAAAGCAGTTTTCACTGCCGATTTCTTGATCGGCAGTGATATAGTTTTCGCTGCCAATTTCTACATCTGCAACGAAGCAGTTTCCGCTGCCGATTTCTGCATTGTCAGTGACGTAGTTTCTGCTGCCGATTTTTGCATCTGCAACGAAGCAGTTTTGGTTGCCAATTTCTCGATCGGCAGTGACAGTTTTCGGTGCTGATTTCTGCATCTGCAGCGAAGCAGTTTTCGCTGCCGATTTCTGCATTGTCAGCGATGCAGTTTTCATCTTAAAAAATAAAATAATAATAATTTTCTTAAGGAGTTGAGAGGGACGGGTAAAACTGGTTTTAGATAGACCAAAACAAGGATAAGAACACATCTAAACCAACCCCCAAACACTCACCTCATACTCACCTCATTTAATGGGGAGTATAAATATAAGGAGGAGAGAGAAGGTAACCCTAGCTTTTATCAAAGTTGCTGCAGTTGTATGTCCAATTACTTGTTACTCTCCCTTTCTCCTCCCCAACAGAAACCTAAGCCTTGTGAACGTGTGAGGGAGAGAGAGGAGACCTTGAGAGAAGATTGGACAACCACCTAGAGAGAGAGGAGAAGGGAACTAACGTGAGAGGAAGAAGAAGGAAGAAAACCAGCACGAGAGGAGGAAGAACACTGTCAAACCTTCCTCAAACCTAGCTAGATTCGTAAGGTATGGATCATGAAACTTCCTTCCTCTTCTCCTTAAGATTTAGAACCAGAAATGAAGAAGAAGAAAAAAACCCTAAGAAAATTGAACTATGACCTAAGCTAGCTGTGAAGAAAACAAAAATTTACTAAGAGGACAAAGAAAACAGAAATGAAATGAGGCCAATTTCAGAACATCTAGTAAAGAAAAATGAATAAAATAGAAACAACAAATCATAGTAGGGGCTCGACTTTACCTATGGGGTTGGCCGGCATGCAATGTGTGTGTTTTGCTGGGATTGGCTGAAGGATTATGTGCTGGAATGGATAGTCTCAATGTGTGTATTCTACTGGAATGATTGAAAGATATATGCTGTAATTGATGGTTTTCAAAGTGTGTTTTTTGCAGCGAAATTTCAATTCGCTGCCGAAACTGTATTGGCTGCAGCGAATTAGTATTCGCTGCTGAAATTGAGTCTTCTGCAGCGAGTTAGAATTCGCTGCCGAATTGGGTGTTTTGCAGTGAGATTTCGATTTGCTGCCAAAAATGTGTCGGCCGCAGCGAATTAGCATTCACTGCCGAAACCGAGTCTTCTGCAGCGAATCAGCATTCGCTGCAGAATTGTGTGTTCTGCAGCAAATTTTGATTCGCTGCTAAAAATGTGACAGTTGCATCGAATAAGTACTCGCTGCCAAAATTGAGTCTTCTACAGCGAATTAGAATTCACTATTGAATTGTGTGTGCTGCAGCGAATTAGCATTCGCTGCCGAAACTGTGTCGGCTATAGCGAATTAGAATTCGCTGCTGAGTTTATGTTTCGCAATGAAACTGCGATTCACTATCAAAACTGTGTCGGCTGTAGTGAATTGCTGCTGAAGTTGAGTTGTCTATAGCCAATTAACATTAGTTGTTGAGTTTCATGTTGTATAGTAAATTTGTGATTCGCCACCGAAGTTGAGTTGGTTGCAGCGAAATTGTGATTTGCTGTCAAAATTGACTTGTCCCCTACAATTTAGCATCTACTGTCGGAACAGTAACGCCAACAGCGAAACAGTTTTCGCTGCCGAACTGGCTGCTGACAGCGAAACAGTTGTTGCTGCCGAATTGGCAGCCTGTAGCAAACCAATTCTCCTTGTCGAATTTGGCAGCCTGCAGCGAACCAGTTCTCGTTGCTGATTTCTACAATAAGCCTCCTAGGCAAAAATGACTTAAATGCTAGTAACAATTTCTTGGTATGATGGTGTAAAATGTGGAACACTTGAATGTGAATATATGAACTTTTAAAATAAGTGTGGTGACAAATGTGATTCAAAAATGCAAATGTACTGAATTGTGACCATTGTTGTCTTAGGTGGTGCGGTCAGGATCGGACCATTGTTAAGACAAGAACAAACCACAGGTGGAGCAGGTAGGTGACTTCCACTTTCTTTTTTCATACGTTAAATAATGTGATACTTTAACATGAATGTTACCATATTGGGTTAGAATAGATAACAAATTGTCAAATGTTAAATGTTATCAAAGGGTTGATTAGCTTTAGCTAATGGCATCCGAATGGATGACCGGGATAAAGAAATGATTAGCCTCGGCTAATGGCATCCGGATGGATGGCCGGGATAAATGAATGATTAGCCTCGGCTAATGGCATCTGGATGGATGGCCGGGATAAAGGAATGATTAGCCTCGGCTAATGGCATCTGAATGGATGCCTGGGATAAAGGAATGATTAACCTCGGCTAATGACATTCGAATGGATGACCGGGATAAAGGAATGATTAGCCTCGGCTAATGGCATCCGAATAGATGACCGGGACAAGTGATTGATTAGCTTCGGCTAAAGGCATCCGAAGTGGATGATCGGGGTGAGTGAACGGTTAATCTCAACAAATGATACCTTGAGAGGATAGCTGGGTTTAAGATTTTGGTTGATTACAAGAGTTGGTACAACTATATATACTATAAATTGTGTATACTATGTACATGAAGAAACTACAAATATCATGCATCAACCATGGAATAATGTTAATGTTTTATTTTTCCTGCTAGACCATTTAATTATCATTATTACTAATAAGCAATTGCATTCTCTTAAATATTTTGCACTGCAACAGGGACATCACATCAACGAGATGCCTAGGAAACCCGATACACGGGAACCTACTTTTGCAAGGAATCATGTAGTTGCATCCTAACTCACGATGTATTTTGTATGGATCAATGTATTAAATGTATAACTTTTATTGAACCCTTTTGTTTAAATTCGTGGTGACTATTAGGAGGACAGGAATGCAAACTCATGTCTATAGATGTAATATTATAATATGAACTTCTAAGCATGCAAAAATAATATTATGTGTTTATGTAAATTTTCCTTTTAAATGAAATGTTGAATGTAGTTGATGCATGGATTGCATTTTGATGATGTGAGGAAAATAGGTTCGCAATTTACCGACACGATGTGTGTCAAAGAAAAAAAAATTATATTATTTTGGGGCTTGAAAAGCCGGGTTGTTACAATATCCATGAGAATTTTGGAAATTATGGTGTGCTTGAAATGGTAGTTGTGAAGTTTGTGCATTGTTGTTCTCACTCTTCCAACTAAAATTTGGGTGATTTCTCCAACGAGGATTGTATGTTTGTGAGTAGGGGTTGTGGTTGGCCCTTTGGAAACTGTTTAAAGCATGGGCTTGTGATTGTGCATCAAAAGTATCATTAAGTCTCTTATTTTAC